>CM076569.1:198296485-198562687 GCA_034641835.2 Pinus albicaulis
AGGCCGTGGGCAGCGCTCATGCAATGGCTGCGCAGGCCAGCAGAGCAGCGCAGAGCGATCCTAGCTCCTATTTTATTTAAAAATAACAATTTAATTAATAAAACAATTAAAATATCACACCCCCCTTTATTACATATTAAAAAATGGAATTTGGCCTTGATGCTCCTGCATCACATATGTGCTTTTACAGTGAGTAGAGTTGTGTATAGTTTTTGAAATTTTCTTTTCTAAGATAAGGACAAGTCTCCAGGGAAAAGGGATCTACCCAATCCAATCACGAGCATCTGATGAACAAGAGTGGAAAAATATGCTATAACAAATGGTTGCAAGAGATGATGGAAGAAGAGGATGTAAATTGAATTTATCACCAAAATTGAAAGAAGAAAACTTGGTTTGGCCAATTTCAATTGAAAGAATCCAGATACAACACCCAAAAATGGATGAGAGTTAAAATCCTAATTTTCAAATGAATGCTCTTCTTTTTTTTATTCTTATTTATCTGCAAATACCCACACACCTTTCACTATCATCAATCTAATCTCCAATGTGTTTCCAACTATATATTTCTAACAAATACCCTAAGTAATTTCACTAGATTCTTCAATTATGTCATGTGAGCGGAACTCTAAAATTTAAAACTTGAAATGAAGCAATGTGTTTCTTCTTCGAGGGAGGAGTGAACGAGGAAGTCTGTAAGTGTTGAAATCCAACATCAACCAATGATTGAGTTGTGACTAATAGGTTTCACTTGTAAGCTATGACAATGTTTAGAATCACTTATTTGTCTTGGTAAGGAAGTAGCTTGGCAAATACTTGACCCTTTATTGTGATGAATGTGGGTTTCTTATTCCTAGGGCCTTGATAAAAAAATTCGAACAACATGAAGAGACCATCCATGTGAGGAGGAACTCAAGCAACATGAGAAAACTGTCTACATGAGGAGTCTCTGATCGAATCATATGTGTGGAATGCAGCTAGGTTACATAGAGAAATACATAACTAAGAAAATCATGGTGGAATGGAAGGTGGGTGCTTAATAGGGTTTTCTGGAATCAAGTCGAGAAATGGAAAGGAAAAATGAAATGATAGATATCAAAGGTTAGGTCTATAGGGAATTTCAAGATATTCTTGTAGAGAATATGGAAAAGATAAACCAATAGAAATGAAGCATATTTTGGAGTTACGACCAACTTTGATACCATTGTTAGAATGGAACAAAGAAAGAACTCCAAAACTTTATTTCATTTGATTAACTAAAAACATTGATATATACCAAACATTATGACTTTTTTGTTTCATCTTCGAAAGGAACAATGTTTGCTCCTATTATGGTTTTTCACATTTCTCCTATTCTAGATATTTACAACACATATACAACTTACGAAATCCCTAAGAAGTATGTGTCTATTAATTCTTTATGTTTTCCCTACCCTCATTAATTTTTGAACTACACTTAAGAATTAAATCACACAAACATTGTTTGCTTAGATCATTTTCACATCAATCCAAGAGCTCCTTAGTATATAGTATGTCATAATAGTTAAAGTTAGGAAAATTTTTCTTTTAGTTGGAACAAAGATAGAGCTCCAACAAGTAGACTAAACTTGTAATTCCATTTAATTTTGATGAATGAAAAATGTATTCCAACATATTTGAGTTACAGATTAATTTAGGGATTCATCAAACCCTTATTGAGCAAGGGTCCACTCATGTATGTATCTATTTTCATGTTCATGGTAGTGTGATTTTATTTCCCAAGTTGTGGTTCTTTTAATTTCTTTTGTATGAATAATTTCCTTCCCCGTTTCATTTGTTGATGTTTTTGCAGCATTGGATAGAAATTCTCCCATGGGGTCATGTTGATTTGACTAGGGAGGAATGATACATTCAACCATGGGGCCATGCTGATTTGGTTAGAGGTGAATGGCCCAGGGGTAGTCTTTCTCCCATGGGGACAAGTTGATTTTTCTAGGGGATATTGGCCCATGATGCTTAAATTGCCTGCTCTAGGATGGAGTGATCTATTTTCTATAGAGCGGGTTTGATTTGTTATCAAATAAGGTTTTTCACCCATTAGTGGAATAAAAAATTCTAGTCTAATGTTGAGTTGTAATGTCGGCTCCATAAGTGAAGGGGTTTCTTGTGATGACATGCCTCTTTATGGGTCTCCACACAACATTAGTGCTCTATATAAATAGACAAGCATGTAAGGAGACAAATCGTCAACATTGTTAGCTCATTCAATCTTTTATAATGGGGGAGAAATATGACGAAGGAGAAATATGTTTGTTGTAGATCATATTTATCATTTATATCTCTCTCTTAGAGGTTGCGCCTGTGAGAGATTAACCGAATTTAACCAACAACTTGACCAATCACACATGTAAGAGAAGATGACCGAGTTGACCATAGGTTTTGTATGCATGGTTGATTGCAGTCCACATGTGTGGGTTTGAATTCTAGACAAATGTATGATTTGTAAACCTTTATAAGAAAATAATTTCTCCTCAACAAAATATTATTGGGTTTTCTCCCAAGGTAAAAATGTTGTGTCTACTATGCATGGTTGTCTTTCTATGATCTTTATTGTTTCCGTTGAATTTACAATTGAGATTTTGTTGTGTGTAATTATTCAATAATATAAGTGGCATTAGAAATATTGGTTGAAAATCATTAGGGAGTAATTATCAAATCATAAAATTGTATTCTACTGCACATGCTATATAATTTCAACATGGAATCAGAGCTTTGTTGAAGATCAATCATTGATTTTAGCCTCATGTTTCAATTTTCAATAGTTAGTTCATATTTTATATCTCTTGTTAAGATGGTGTTCAGTCTCAAAGTAGAAGATATGTTGGATGGTGCTACAAATTTCAGATCTTGGAAGACTAGGACACCCCTAGTCTTGAATGAAAATAAGATTTAGAATTATGTGAAAGGACATGTATCAGAACTAGCAGATCTTGAGAGGAAAGGCAAGCATAAGAAGAGTGAAGAAAATACTAAGAGGATCTTGATAGATTCCATAAAGGACCACTTGATTCCATATGTTGCTAAGTTGAATACCACTAAATAAATGTATGATGCCTTGGTGGGATTATTCGAAAGTAAGAACACTAGTAGGAAATTAGCCTTAAGGCATAAACTCTGTAGTATCATGATCTCTATATAATATTCAATTGCAACTTATATTAGGAGTTTCTCCCAGTTGAGAGATAAACTTAGAGCCATTGGAGATACCATTAATGATGCAGAGCTTGTTATAGTGACTCTTAATGGATTTCCTTCTTCATGGCATGCATTTGTACAGGGTATTTGTGCACGGGTTGATCTGCCTAAGTTTGATTAGCTTTGGACTTATTGTGTCCAAGAAGAGTCTAGAGTGTTTTCCAAGAACAACTTGTAGAGACTTTAGGATGACGAAACCCAAGCCCTTACAACTCATGCAAGGAAAGGAAAAGGAAGAAGAAACATTGATAAGAAAAATACAGGTGGAAGATCAACTCCAGTTCAAGAACATAGGATGAATGATCTTTCAAAGATCAGATGGTTCAAGTGTCATACATTTGGTCACTATGCCTCCCAATGTCCTTAGAAGAAAAGCAAGGGAAATTAGCAAGCATCAATAGGTGATGTTGATGAGGATGATGAGTATCTACTGTGTAAGAAGAAAAAGGAATCCAAACTTGATGAAATTGCAAATGGATTTTGGAAAGAGTATATACCAGAGAAGAAGACAAAGGAATATAAACTTGGCGAGATTGCAGATGGACTTTGGAAAGAATATTTCTTCATCTCCAATCTTATAAGAACTATCATAGATAATAGTGATATTTGGTTGGTGGACATTGGTGCTTCTAGGCACATGATAGGTTCATGGTATTCTCTCACAGATTTGATAGAGAAGAATTCAACATTGCAGGTGGAACTTGGAGATGATGGCTATGTAGTGAAATGAGTTGGGACAACATCGTTTCAGCTGGAGTGTGTAGATTCTCTACACATGGGAGATGTATTCTTTGTACCATAATTGAAGAAGAACTTGCTCTATATTTCAACATTGGAGGATAGAGGCTACAAAGTTGCATTTATAGAAGGTCAGATTCATAAGGGCTCAAGCATAGACTTATCAGGATTGATTGGTGTTCGAGAGGGAGGACTATAAATATTGTTAGGACATCTAGCCCAAGGATTGGTACATGAAAATATCAGTTTATGCAAGTTATGGCATCAAATATTTTCTCACCTGCATTACAGGGCTTTTTCAACATTGAGGAAGATGGTTACAAGTCTTCCAAAGATCCAGGCAGAGCATGAGGGTGTTTGCAAGGGTTTTCCACTTGGGAAGAATGCCAAGGGATCTTTTTTTAGCAGTGATAGTAGGTCCAAGAGGATCTTAGATATGGTACATTTAGATGTATGCAGACCGATGATAATATTATCTTTGGGTGGCTTTTTATACTATGTGACATTTGTTGATGATTTCTCTCGAAATACATGGATATACTTCATGAAGACCAAGGATGAGGTATTTATAAGGTTCCAACTATTCAAGGATTAGGTAGAGAACTTGACAAGGAAGACGATAAATATTTCGAGGTCGGATAATGTACGAGAGTATACTTCCAAAGAATTCAGTGATTTCTGCAAGGAGGAAGGGATCAAGAGGGAGTGGATAATTCCTTAAAACCCTCAACAAAATGGGGATGCAGAATGGAAGAACATGTCCATTGTGTGGGTTTTCAAGGAAGTGATTCACGATGAAGATTTACCCATGATCTCATGGGAAAATGCATCCAACATGGTAGCTTATGTTCAAAACAAGAGTCCTAATTGGGTATTGGAGGACAAGAACCCTAAGGAGGCATTCACAAAAGTGAAGCCAAAGGTCATTCATTTTAGGATCTTTGGTTATCTAGTATACATCCATGTGCCCAACAAGAAGAGGTAGAACTTAGAACATTTTAGGAAGAAGGGTACTTTTGTGGGTAATGTGGGGTCGCTAATTTTCCATCATTTTCACTTGTTTTTGTCATTCATTAAGCCATTATTTCCAACCATCCATTGCACCATTTCACTCACTTGCCACCATTTTTACCGTAATTCTTCAAAATGTGTATTTGTATGTATATGTGGTTAATTAACATCGTTTATCTTTATTTTTAGTAGATTAAGAAGAATTTTGTATGGTTTTAACTAATGATAGTTTAGCAAGTTCAAGTGGTTGTAGATTTGTCAAGTTTCCGCAACTACCTCCATGGTTGAGGTAGTAGCACCACTCTAGAATGAAATCCGACAATTGGACATGGTTTCTAAAAGCTCCAATATGGATTGTGATTGGTAAAATTCCACCCAGCTAGCACATGTGGACCTTCAGGAAAAGATCAAGGGAAAATCGTAGCAGTTTTGACCAGTCAACTTCAAATGCATGTTCAGAGCAAACAAAAACGAATATCGCAAAAAAAAAATATGGGTTTTGTTTGGCACAAGCCCAACAAAACCCATATTTAAAATTCTATTTAAAATTATCTTTTCTGAAATTATGAAATTATGAAATTATCAAATGAAAGCATTATGGTAAATTCATTGAGGAAGGGTAAATGAAAACACAAAAATTTAGAAAATTCCAATGTATATTTTTCAAGAAATTGACTATTTTCACCTACAGCCATTTCTCATTTTTCTCGAGATTCATGCACCCATTGGCTAAGATTTTTTTTTGGGAAGAGGCATAATATTAATAGTAACCACCTCAGAAAATTTCAGGAGGATCCAATTTACCATTTGAGATAATTGGAAAAAAAAACTCTGCTACATGAAAATGGTACATTTCGTGGGAGCAAGGTCAAAGTGATGGAGCAACGCACCTAAGACAAATCAACACCTACAACTCCTACTTTAGCATTTCAAGTTATTCAAAAGGTAAAATTGAGGTAAAAACTTGCATAATACTATTTAGTTTATTGCAAATTTAGGGAAATATGATAAATGAACACTTTAATCAACATTCTTACAAACTATCTTCTCCATCATTGACTTAGCCCTCAACCATGATTTTTGTCATTTGACTTAACCCTCAACCATCTTTTCCATCATCAATCTATCCCCCATGCCAAATTCATGATCTATCCATAATTTTTTTCATCAAGAAATAGTGTGCAATACATTCAAAAGTCATCATGCAAATATTATGAGTATGAAAGCTTGGCATAGCATCAATCCATAATAGAAGTCACCAGAAATGTCTTACAATTCCTGAATTTGCAATATGATATCAATGGTGAAATGTTAATATACTAGCTTATGAGGTGTTTAAGAATTGGATCCAAGAAAAAATTGAAAGGGTTTGGAGCAAAGTTTGATTGAAGACATGCTTGTGAAGGAATGAAAGCATTAATTGGTGGTCATCACTGTTATTGTGCATAAATGATAGACCTCAATGTCTTATTTTGTGACATTTTGATCCATTGTCTATTTCTGTAAAATAGAAGATAGATGCATTCACTCCTTTTTTAGATCATTTGTTGGAAAGAATAGACGTCAATGAAATCTGCTATGTTTTGATTCCTATACTAGGCAAGAGATGGATTTAGCTAAGATATGTGTTGAAAGTTATAGCTCATAAAGTTTTTAATAACAAAAGAGATGTTCAAAGTACTATAAATTCTGCACAAACAATATGCCTATAAAATGGAGTATCCTGGAAATAGAGAAAGATAAACAAATTTGAGTTCAACCCCAAAGATCGAAGACAATGTTGTTTGCACCCTTGTATAAATTGCTGCACATTTTTCTCTTCTATGGGTATGAAATCACAAAGATGTTGTCTTGCAAGAATATATGCAGCAAATAAAAACAAGATTTGAGTAAAAAGTGAAGAAATTCGAGATCAATTTCTTTTGACATCATAAAGCAAATGTAGTAGGAGTTACTAGTAGCAACACAAATACTTTCTTTTCTTTACATAATTAGCACAAATCATTGATATCAAGGCTCAAGCAAAGGACAATAATAAGGATTAGGAAGAGGATACTAATATCCTATTTCAACATGTATAAAGAAGGCTTTGAGGCACACCTCCAGAAGTATGGCAATGAACATGATTCACATTGCAAAAAATTGAGTTAAGCATTGGATATGGTAAGTTGTTACTAATTTTTATTAATGCAAATCCACTCCATGATTTCTCTTAAGTGGACATCTGCCAAATTTTATGGTTCCATATCTTTCACTTTCCTCTAGTTCACCTACTTTGGGATGATTTCAGTTTTCATTATTTACCACATTGCTTCAATAATTTCATCAAACTTTTTGAAATCTCTTCTATGGGTTCATTGTCCCTTGGTTGAAGATCTTGTACAGTGGAGATGGTTTTATTGGTTCAACTCCATTTCTTGGAAACTTTATGGTCTAATTGAGACACAATTGGTTGACAAGGATTCTAAGATGAAAACAATAGAAGCTACTTTCCATTGAAACATTCAAATTTCAAATTTATGCATCAAAGAAGGGGGTGTTGGAAATTGGCTTTATTCCATGGACATGAGATTTTATTTTATGGAAGAAATCAAGTAGTTATCAAGGATTCATGCTCTCATGAAGTTATCAAGAATGAACTTAGATAACCTTGTGTGGATAAAGGAAAGTGCTATATGAGTTGATTTTTTTTTGGGGACTCAATTTGCATGAGGACATTGAAAAATCTCAGTGTGGGGGAGATGTGGGGTCGCTGATTTGTCATCATTTTCACTTGTTTTTTTCATTCATTAAGCCATTATTTCCAACCATCCATTGCACCATTTCACTCGCCACCATTTTTACCATAATTCTTCAAAATGTGTCTTTGTATGTATATGTGGTTAATTAACATCGTTTCCCTTTATTTTTAGTGGATTAAGAAGAATTTTGCATGGTAATATTCCTAATTAGCACCGCTAATTGGAATATTTGATTTTTGTATAATTTTGCCGCTTATAGTTAATTAATAAATAAAAGTGAGAAAAGATGGGTCAACTCACTTAAATAAAATAAAGTGCTTCCCTAGTAGGAGCAATGTTATAACTTAAAGGGGAGCCTTGGGGGTCCACACCACGTATGAGAGGAGGCTCACGTAGCCTCTAGAAGCTTCTGCACAGGCCCATGAGGAGCACGTGGGAGAGAGAGGGACCACGTAGGGTTTTGAGGAGGGCCAGCGTTATAAAAGGAGGGAGAGCTATCTCATTTGGGGATTATTGATATTGTTGATGATATTGAGCTAGACTTCTGTCTACTTGAGCACGCTGGCTGTTTAGTCGGTCTGCAGCACTGTTTAGTGCGATTGAGTGTCTCCGGTCGGAGATCTCACCCTTGGCCCCGGGGGACTTCGAGTGCCTGCTCGGGCAAGGTTTTTCTTCAGTCTTTAGCAGGAGATTTGCAGGTGTTTTGTTTGGGAGTTTTGCTGAGGATCTGAGCTTCATTGGGTGACTGCGCAGTCCTTGGAGGGAGGACGCAGTTTGAGTTGGAGCTGTTCAGTGGTGGAGATTTCTGCAGGAGATTCAGGCCTATTCTGGTGTGGAGGTTCTACGTTTATCATTTGGTGAGTTTCCTGAGGAGTTGTGGCCCCATTTCAGTCTATTTCAGTTGGTGTCTGCGCTGGTCCTGGAGGGACAACGTTTTTCTAGGAGGAGGGTTTCTGGGGGTGATTTTCGGAGGTGGTCCATTTGGTATATGGTTTCTGGGTTTTGTCCGGAGCAGCGAGTATAGGTGATCTGTAGATTTTTAGCTCATTCCGGCAAGGGGATCAACCCCTAGCTTCAGTTCATTCCAGCAGCAGCAGTTTACGGCAGTTTCTTCTAGCAGCTGGGATGCAGTTTCTGTAGCAGCCATTTCCTATTTTTCTGAGAGGATTCTTCACTTGCCTTGAGCAAGGATAGGTGCATTTATTCCGATTATCCATTGTATCTCATTATATTCTCGTGATAAATTATCTACGAGTATGGTTTAGCATTTCCTATTATTATGTGTATTTGCTTTATGTTCTATTTCCCATATTTTCTATCCTTTGGGGTTACTGGTTGCCTCTACTGTTAGCTATTACAGTGGTATCAAAGCATAGTTCTGGCTCAGCCTGTGGAGCTGGCTATCTATGGCAAATATGAGGATCACAATGCCTACATTCTTACCTGAAGTACCGAGGCAACATGGTCGTATACCTCTTGAAGATTATTTCAGAGAATGGAAGTCCATGGGGGAAGACTTAAAAGCAATTTTTCCCTTCAAAGATTACTGTCAGCTCGGAGAGGATGGATTTTCTAGCATACAGAGTTCAGATTTGCAGCCACATGCATCGACAGTTGGGGCAGCCAACACTTTTGAGGATGGGACTCTTGTAGATCAAGGGTCAAATCTCATTGCTACTATAGAGCAGCCTGGTTGCACTGCACTGTGCAACATGGAAACACTCAAGGAGGAATCGAACCATCATTCTCATGAGACATTGTTGGATTGTACATTGCACTTGGAGGATGAGGGCACCCAGGATTGCAGGGAGTCTGAGGTTACACCTAGTGTGACACAGGATTCACCCTCATTGGAGACCTCCTTGGCCATGACAGTTGGTGTGGTAGTGGAGAAGGTAGAGCCTACCTCAGTAGAGCCATCCATTGAGGTGATGACCGGAGTCATGTCCGAGTCTTCAGGTCGTAGCAGCACACGACAGATGGGTGAGGCATTAGGAGATATATCCACCTTCGATGAGGCGCTAGCAGGTACAGAGGTATTGGATGATGGTCGCATATAGCGGTATCATCGGCTTCGGACGGACCTTCGAGTTTTGAGAGGGAAGACCACGTCAGTACGGGAGGCCATTTTGTTGCAGGACCAGGAGCTGGAGGGTATGAGAGTGACTTGTGCCAAGTCGGCGGCCAAGTTGGTCCGCATTGGGGAACGACTAGATTCCCTAATGGTACAATCAGAGGGCACGTTGGAGCGTCAGATCATTCCCCTTCAGGCATGCATGGATGGGACTAGTAGTGTTGTTGGGTCATCTCTTCCCGTTGGAGAGAGAGAGGCAGAGCCACCTAGTCAGATCTCATATGTTGACTTGGATAGCGGTATGAGACGATCAGAGTTGCACAAGGTACAACATCCACATGTTGAGGTTGGATGGCGAGAGATTTTGAGTTGGTACTCAGTGGAGCGGGCTATGGAGATAGTGATGGATCCGAGTGTAGCTCAGCAGGATTTTCTATGCATGGGGAGTACAGGAACCCCAGATTGGCATTGGGATCCAGGTGGGATCACCCACCGTTTCCCAGGCAGGTCGGCTGACTATGTCTTGGAGAGTACAGTTGGCCTAGTAGTAGAGCATGTGCAGTTTCGGTCAGCTCCAGTGGCCAACCAGTTTATGGGTAGACTCCCTAGGTTGTCTTGGCATGACACCCATACGAGATCACTTATGGTCACACACTCGGGCAGAGCTGTCGACGAGGAGGTGGCATTGGCAGGCCACAAGATGGCACCTTGTATGGGGCCAAGGATTCTTCACCTTTTTGTGGGGCACAGAGGACGCAAAGGAGCTGAGAAGTGGAGGTAACACTACTGACACATAGGGAGATTCACTTCTCAGACCCCTCGAGGAGGATTTGGAGTGATGATCCATTCATCGGCGGGTATAGTGATGCGACGGTGGAGACGATGATACCGATTGGGGGTAGTCCGACATGTAGAGGCACAGCTTTAGGTCATCACATCCAGGGATGTGTGGGAGCCTCTAGCATTGAGCTGATTGCTTCAAGGACATGGAGTAGCATGGTGGTGTACCATAGTGTGTGGGATCAACAAGTGGGAGTAGGAGCATCCTGTTCTGCTGGGAGAGCATGAGAGTGACCGATGCCTCGGACAACAAAGCACGACGGTACAGGGTGTTACAGCAGTAGCACATGGTATCCAGCAGTATATCGAGGTATGCCTCAGTGTGCAGTGGCATGTTGAGGAGTATATGGATGATCAGTGGTATGCAAGGGCATACGGTGCTGCACAACAGGGTCTTAGAGCATTGCTTCCAGGGAGACTCATGGACAGGGACATCGGGCTTACCTTTGGGAGTAGTTCACCCAGGATCAATGGAGAGACAAAGGAGCGATACTTGGCAGTATCTGTGGGGACTCACACACCTGACTCGCTTCGATATCACTCACAAAGTACAATTTCTCTTGTTTTCGACTCTCGCACTTCGGGGCGGAGCAGGGTGGCACGCAAGGTTCACCCTAGAGGTTTGGATTACACTGCAAGAGCATCAGGGCGAGAGACTTCGGCAGCAGACCGGGTGCTGGTGTGCTGAAGGATGTACCCACAGGTTGGGGGATGAGATGATCCTTTGCAGAGGTGGAGCATCAGTGATCACGGAGCCTACGCTTGGGGAGCAGGTCATGAGGGAGACATGCATCACTTTTCCCTCACGGCATGTCGAGAACATGCATGGGCAGAGGATACTAGGTACGGCAGAGGTAACACCTCAGTATGTGTTTGCGCTCCAGACACTGTATCGACACTTTATCGAGAGGATAGGTGGCATGTTCAATATAGATGAGATGGCGGAGGTAGAACAGGAGGGCATTCCTTCTGTATACCAGGGTGAGGACTCTTTTTCATATGAGTCCATAGGATCAGTTGAGGATGCTTCTGGAGAGCGAGAGCAGTCATGCATGGATGGTGACAGTAGACCGGAGCTATATTCTAGTGTCCAGGGTGAGCAGTCATGGGACTCTGCGAGAGATACTCTGGGTGAAGAGTCACTTCTGACACTTCAGCTAGAGCAGCAGGTGATGGAGCCTGAGTCGACAGAGGAGGACACTACTCACATCAGGCATGATATTCCTTTTGTGAGTATGTTTCAGATGGGTGCCCACATTGAGTCGATGAGGGACATGCGGCGAACATTGGGGTCAGCCATCGAGGTGGGAGAGTCATATGCACTGACATCGAGTACGGTGACAGCAGCTGCAGGTCCATATTCTCTAGAGGTTTTGGAGGTCGATGGGATTGTTCTCAGGGACCGAAGAGATTGGGAGCATAACTTGTACGACGGAGAGTTGTTGGTATGTAATCCATCCATTCATGGGTCACAGATTTATATACGTGATAGGGCACACAACAACAGAGCTGCAAGTATTTTAGTGTAGCACTCTCCCCAGAGTACATCGATGGAGCTTGGCGCATATCTTGCCCACTTTGGCCCATTATAGAGAGAGGGGCTTCCTTTCTCAAGGTAGCTGACTGCGTAATGTGCGCAGCAAAGGAGTTGATTATTAGTTAAGCACAAGACTCAAAAGATGTTCCATATGCAGTTGTTATTGCTACATCAGATTCCTCTTCCATGACGGACTGGCGGGAGATCATGAGTTGGTACCCTCTTGATGTTATGGTATTCTTCGGAGGGAGCACAGCGGGGCAGGGGCCCATGGACATAGCACATGTTCTAGATTCCAGCTGGCAGGGGGACACAGGTCACCATTTCTTCATCACCCCATCCCGATTTCAGGAGAGCGGGATCAGCATGGGGTTGAGTCACAACTTGGATTGGAGAGAGGTGATGAGTTGGTATGCAGTTGGAGGGGTAGCATATGCAGCTACAGGTACATCGCAGCAGGAGCCTGAGAGCATTGATGCTTGTTGGTGGTCTTCACCTCATCATGAGCATCGTCATAATGAGAGACAAAGGTACGCCGAGCCGTGGACCGGGTGCGATTATCGCCATGGTATGGCGGGATCCGGGAGGATGACAATACGGTATCGAGAGGCCAGTTTGGGATCCGGGCATTGAGATATCCCTTCATATCAGGGTGATGCAGGAGACAGAGAGGTTTCAGTGGGACCCAGGCACATTTTGCAGTATCGGCGGGGAGCATCAGCTAGAGAGTAGGCTTGTTCAAGCATTGCTTGAGAACAAGCAATTTTTGCCGGATGAGGATGCCACTGGGGAGAGCGAGCAGACTTTACAGCATCCATCACTTCAGTTGCTTGAGGACAAGCAACGTTTTGCCGGGGGAGACTGTAATATTCCTAATTAGCACCGCTAATTGGAATATTTGATTTTTGTATAGTTTTGCCGCCTATAGTTAATTAATAAATAAAAGTGAGAAAAGAGGGGTCAACTCACTTAAATAAAATAAAGTGCTTCCCTAGTAGGAGCAACGTTATAACTTAAAGGGGAGCCTTGGGGGTCCACACCACGTATGAGAGGAGGCTCACGTAGCCTCTAGAAGCTTCTGCGCAGGCCCATGAGGAGCACGTGGGAGAGAGAGGGACCACGTAGGGTTTTGAGGAGGGCTAGCGTTATAAAAGGAGGGAGAGCTATCTCATTTGGGGATTATTGATATTGTTGATGATTGTTCGGCTGAACTTAATGCAACGAGCACATTTGAGTTGTTTGGTCGGTACGCGCGGCCTTTGTTTAGTGCGGCGGTAATCTCCCGGTCGGAGATCTCACCCTTGGCCACGGGAGACAGTGCTGCTCGAGAACGGAGTTTTCTTCGGTCTTTAGCGAGGAGATTTGCGAGGTGTTTTGTTTGGGAGTTTCTTTGAGGAGGGCGAGCTTCGTGGTGTTGCGCGAGTCCTTGGAGGGAGGCCGCGAGTTTGAGTTGGGGTTGTTCGATGGTGGAGATTTCTGCGGGAGATTCGGGCCTATTGGTGTGGAGGTTCCGCGTTTATCATTTGGTGAGTTTCCTGAGGAGTTGTGGCCCCATTTCGGTCTATTTCGGTTAGTTGTCTTGTGTTGGTCTGGAGGGACGGCGTTTTCCCAGGAGGAGGGTTTAAGGGTGATTTTTGGAGGTGGTCGTTTGGTATATGGTTTTGGGTTTTGTCACGAGGGTGGTGAGTTCAGGTGGTGCGATTTTCAGCTCATTCGGCAAGGGGATCGGCCAACCGATTCATTTCGCGACGGTTTACGGCGGTTCTTCCGGCGGTGCAGGGATTCACAATTTCTTGTAGCAACCATTTCCTTTTTTACGAGAGGGTTCTTCACTTGCCTTGAGCAAGGATAGGTGCATTTATTGTTACGATTATCCATTGTATCTCATTATATTCTCGGATTAATAAAATGGTAACATTTCCGGCATTTTTATGTGTATTTGCTTTATGTTCTATTTAGGCATTTTCTATATTGTCGTATGCTTGTATTCTTGTCTATTTCCTATTGGAGATATTACATTAACTAATAACGGTTTAGCAAGTTCAAAGTGGTTACATATTTGTCAAGTTTCAATGCTTCTCCATGGTTGAGGTAGTAACTGCTCTAAGAATCAATCAAGCCGCTGGACATGGTTCTAGCTCAATATGGATTGTGATTGGTCCAATTCACAAACTAGCATGTGGAGCCTCAGACAAAGATCAGGAAAATCAACAGTTTTGACCGATCCAACTTCAAATCTGTGTTCGAGCAAACAAAAGTGAATCTATAAAACCATAGTTTTGTTAAGACAGGCCCAATTTTCCCCAAATTCGTAACCATTTGGAAAATTTTAAGGTTCTTTGAAGCCCTATTTTGTGGTTACTTCGTCATTTGATTCTACAACTGCCTCCATGGTTTTCCTAACTCTAGTTCACCAATTGAACAAAGAGGCATGTGTAGATAGATAATGAGTCCTTCATGGATCTTCTCACATCCATTTTCAGAATCAAACGAGAAATCACCAAAAATGTAGTCAAGGGATGGTCAAAACGGGAAGCTGGAACAAGCGAACATGAAGTTATGAATTTCTCTTTTATTTTGTTTAAATTTTAAATAGAATTTGCTTAGTACGCGTAGAAGCCTCAAAATTTAATACGGGGATTTTATAAATGCGGGTTGTGAAATTATGAAACAAGCTTAATTTTTGTAATGCGTCATACAGTAAAACTCTATTTATATTAATGCATGGAGAAGGCGTGTTCAAGATGATTGATACGTAATTAGTCAAAAGTGATTCTTGAGCCATTAAATTGCGGTGGGCCCCTACATAGAAGAGGTTTCGTAGCAATTTTGTATTTTTTTAGTTTAATTCTTCCCATAACCACATAGGTTAATTGTTGAGTTTTACATGAGTTAAATGATGTGTTTTCATAAGTTAGATAATGTGTCTTACGCATAGTTAGATACTTCAATTGATTTGATTTCCTGAATTATCTTAATATCATAATTTTGTTAACATATGGAATGAAATATTTCTCACATTCTTTCATGAGTGATCACATATCTCGGATAAGACAAGCATTCAAGTTTTGCACAATAGATAGGGCACTTCATTTTCATTCTTTATTTCAATAGAGCCTTTCGATTTACCGGCCATAGTCATTTAGATTGAATATTGTAGGTTTAATATTTCCATTTCTTTAACTTAGAATAAAATGCTATGTTTCATTAGTGAATAAATTAGAGTTAGTTCAATACTCTGTTTTCATAGAATTAATTTAGATAGATACTTTCATTTGGTAGATAGGTGATGTTTTTGATACATATTTTGATAAGACTCAATTATAGTTTGGATTGATGCTTTGTTTAGATTTAGAGATTATTTAGTAGATATTTCATTCTTTAATCAAATAGATTTAAAATTAGTTTAGATAGATGTTTTAGAGATAATTGCCAACACATAAATAGTCTAACATAATCAAGATTGACCACTTAAGTTGATTTATTCTTATGCAATATAGATTTGTCTTAGATCAGTTTTCTTTCTTAATATACATTTCTTTTTCTTCCTTTTTTTTATAATTTTCATCTTTCGATCATTAGAATATTTATTTTAAAGTAATTTATATATCAATTTCCTTTCTTAGATTAATATTAAACACTTCACTACTTCCTTCTTAAAGTTTATTTTTCGAGCATTAGAATTATTCTTTAGGTGTAGTTAATTTCTTGCTTTTAAATTTCATTTTATATAAATCTCTAAAAATACAAAAAGATTGAAGTTCTTTTCTAGTTCTTTTGAAATCAGTTGTTCATCTTTTCCAAGTAAAATTCTCATCATAGGCTTTGATAATTAAATTTAGATCTCATTTCTTAGACCGGTTCTTAGTTTTCCTCAAACATTTAGATAAAACAAAATTCTCTAAAAAAACATATAAAATCTACACAATTAGAAAGATAGGCTACTATATATATAATGCACTCGCACTTCACAAGATTACTAACTCCGGTTGATAATTTATGTAATCAATTTAAGACAATTAAATTGGTCAAACGGGGACAACGAAACTTCCAAGGCACATAAGGTCTACATTCAAGACCTTTGTCGAGTTGACATTAGTCGGGATGTTGAGGAGTAGCCTTTAGGAGGCCTAAGAAGTCTCATAAAGAGATTGGTAGTGAGGAAGCGAGAAGGCCCCGAAGGATGTGAGTATAGATCCATCTAGTCCTTTTGTACATCCTTCATACTATCGGGGAGAAATCAGTTAGAGCTAGTGGACTGCCTAGAGATGGTTTGTTGTGACTAGGAAGAGGCCAACATGGCTTCGTGAAGCAGCAAGATGAATAGAGGCATGCAACTCCCGGTGGTACTTTCGGGAGAGCAGAGAGTGGCCACACAGTTCTGAGTTATGGCATCGATGATCCCCATCATTGATTATGAGCCTTCTAGTAATGAGGAGGCCACATGCCAACGAGGTTTGGATGGATGCCATGATGGGAAAATATCAGGTCCATCATGAAGAATGATGTGTGGGAGATAGTTTTGAGACAAGAGGGAAGTCGGTAGTGAATTCCAATTGGATCCTATAAGATCAAACATGGAATAGATAGCAACATCAATAAGTACAAAGTTTGCTTTTTTACGTTGAGAGGATTTTCCTAGAAAGAGGGAGAGGACTATGATGAGAATTTTGCTCTAGTCACCGGGTACACTTCCATCGGAATTGTTTCTATTGCTTCGGTTATGGGTTGGAGGTTACATCAAATGGATGCAAATGTTGAGAATTTAGAGGGCTAGTGATTAATTCAAAATTATCTTCTTGATAATTACTTGTGAGGTTACTTGAGTTACTTATGTCTTCCCTTCATTAGCTTATTAAATATTTCATCAAGTCAATTATCAAAAGGCATGAGACAATCTTACTATCTTTTAGGCCAAATACTGCTAGTATGAGCCGAATTATCGATTTGTTAGAAAGGATGACTTGTAACACATCATAAAATCTTGACTTCCGGCGTTGGTGAGGCTATTACAAGTCATTCTTCCATAAGGTCTTGGCAAGGTCTTGGAGCATTCTCTAGACTAGATCCTTCATATGAATGACACTTAATTATATTTATTCCTAGAAGACACAAACCCTAATAGACATCGAAAGTCTATTTAATCTACCTAATAAACTCTTGCTCATGAAACCTATGAAGCAAGAACAAAATACATTTATTATCTGTCTTCTACTTTACATAAATCCATAATTACATAGTCAATATGAAGACCGACCTAGTTACACTTTTCAACACTCCATCTTAACTATGGAGGTATTCATACAAATACATGAGGTCACTTGGCTTGAAGAATCTCATGAAGAATCGGTGTTAATCACATCTTTATAGCATCATATCAACGAGCGTTGCCATAGTGCAAGGCCTTGACTAACAACCCCATCTCTCAACGATACAGCAGACTGCAATGTTGGTGGGAACCCCATGACATATAAACACCATGATCCTTTGTTTCTGAGGTACATACTCCACCCGGGTGTTCTCCAAAGTATGACCTTCTTGGACTATTCTTCTCTTGGGTAGCTAGCCCTCAAAGAATATCGGTACCCGACTACTCTTATCTTGAATTCCCTAACACATTCTCAAAGTATCAAATGCAAATGATTACCCAATCCTACATTATTTGTCTTCCCAAGTGAAGACCACAATGATGTGTCTATCTCTCCCTCTCGACGGGGAGGACCTATTCCACAAGGAATGTAATCATTCTGTATAAGGAATGTACCTAAGCTCATTCTTAGGGAGTACCGGTTTTCTTCCAAGTAAGAAACTGATGCGAATCTCCCTCTCAATCGGGGCCACCGCAGCAGTAATGGTGAGACACCCAAGCGCTTATGGAGAATTTCTCACCTCGATGTCATGGATTTCGATATTGAGGAATCTTCAACTTTAGCTCCATAGAACGGATCATCCATCACTTTCATTTATAGTCATGTCATCTACTAGAAATTGATTCATCTCTCTGTCTCATCTAGTTCACCATTATGCCGTGGTGCTTTCCTTTGAATCATCTCTAAGGATCATATATCCTTTCTCATGATTAGCATCCACTGCACAAATTCATCTAGATAAAAACATACATATTAACCTTTTAAAATAAAATTTACCTCGGTAGTGATCTTTCACCATGACATCTTCTTTTGTAGGCATCAACATCCTTTATTGATTGACACATCTCCTAATGATATGTTTTTTCAAGGGTCTTCTTCTTTGCCGGACTTACGTCGAGTCTACATATCCTCTGATACGATAGTCACATCGTTTTGGCTTCTAGATGATAACTGCCTCTTGACATGGTTTCATTTCATGATCTCTTCCTTTTTGCACATTCTTCATTCGGGGAACTTACCCATTTTCCAATTCCTCGTTCATATACAAGCACATCATATTTCATGAGGATATATATATAATGTTTATTTATTACGGTAGTGCCTTTGAGAGATCCTCCTTCGTAGATCACACTTCTAAATATAGAAGTCTATTACCTACCCAACCATATGAAATGACTTCACAACATCCGGTGTCATCATATAAATATATACATACCTTATACCTCTTTACAATATATGAGTCATCCTTGACAATTTTACTAGAATGAAGAGCTTCATTCCATTGACACACTTCATTCATATGTCATCACATCCCGAATTATGTTTCCATGATGACCCTTGATCTTGATGATTTCTTTCCATCAATATTGTTATCGAAGGGTTTTCCCGGAAGCTATTTTTACCAGGTTTCTATCATGCTTTTATTGGATATTTACTGATTTTATCATACAACCAACGAAATCATATTAGAAGATGATCTCAATCATGAGTGGAGATCCATCTCTTCTTCTTTCTTAGATTTCCTCGCATCGGGCTCCTCTCTCATTTCTAAGATATAGCTTCCTCCTATTTCTCTTTTCCTTTTAGATTTAGGACAATCTCTTTTATAATCCTAAGTTCATCACATCCAAAGCATCGTGCTTTTTCCATACTATTCGAGGACCAAACTTACCGGATCTTCCTTTCTTCCTTGACATGATTTGCAAAGGCTTGATTCCCTTCCCCATGATCCCGCGCAACACCTTTGGCTTTTCAATCTTGTTTCCTCTATTTTACACATAGAGATTCTAAAGTGTGTGGAATGGTGTGGCTTCTTTCTTCCCGTATAAACCTAAAGTGAAGTTTCCCCATTCTTACGGCGAGCATTCAACACCATTGTAGTAATCTCGGTGTTAGACATCTCTTACGCCAATTCCTATGATTGATCTCTCAAAGAGATTGCTTCTCCTTGATACTTACAGAGAATAACTCCACCAATTTCTCATATATTCCTTTTGATGATTATAGATTTGGTACATCGGAGATGAGAAGTTATTTTATGGATTCTATAAGAATCCTTTAGGATCTATACCTTCCTTCATGTATTTGGCATGACTTCATTTCCCGCCTTGTCTTCTATGCAAGAAAGTTTGGAAACCTATCAGTTTATTTCTTTCTTTTCAAAGACATTTTGATAGATCCATATGAGGTCATAAAGATACTTACTTGGTGAATGCTTTTCTTCTTCTATCAACTTTCTTGTTGAAGATGATGGCGGAGACACACTCTTAAAGCCCGATTTCAAAGTAGGTGATTTAGGGTCCATGATGATTAAGGATTACTTCAGAATGAGGATATCCTCGGTAGTGTTGGGTGGTGATTAATGATTTGTCTTCCAACAATGTCAAGAATATTTGATGTCAAATATTACCTCCTCAATGTGTGGATTCTTTGAATAAGGTTGAAAGTCTTCTAGAGATGGCTTGAGGATTTCTTTGTAAGCCAAGTTTGAATTTTCAATGTAGACTTTGAATTTTGATTTGATGGTTTCTAGAGAATTTAAATTTTGATCCTTGAGTGTCTTCTTATCTCATGGCCCTTTGTCTTTAGCACATTAGCTCGATCCCATGTTGAGAATTTGGAGGGCTAGTGATTAATTCAAAATTCTCTCCTTGATAATTGCCCTTGAGGTTACTTGGGTAACATTTCTTCCTTCATTAGTTTATTAAATATTTCATCAAGTCAATTATCAAAAGGCACGAAAAACAAGAATTAGGCTCCTAGAGCCCATGACAAAACCTCTCCCTCTTAGAGAGGAAAACCCACGAGAAATCATTCCTATAGATTTCGGATGACAAGTACCATGAACCGAATTAGACCCTTGACCTATTTATGCATCCAAGGCCTTGTCCTTACTTATTTAATGTCCTTCACATAAATCTTCAGTTGCTTAAGATATATCTAGGTTGTAGATCGAGGAAAGTAAATCTCCGATTACTTTCCTCCTTTCTTTCACTTTCAAGCTTTGCTTCTTCTTTGCATACCACTAACAACTTCACCTTTCTTGGTCTGCAAACTATCTTTGGACAAACATATACTTCAAGATGATATCATGCTCATGTTCATGCACTTGATAGATCCATGCTTCAATCTTATAGTTTCACTCGAATAGATCTGTAATTCAACATAGAAACAAATCCATACTTGATTATATAAAATGTTGTTCTTGATATAGTCATTTTTCGATGTAAGTTCTTCGGTATGATGCACTTCATCTGGTGGACAATCCATATTGTTATTTTAGTCATTCATGGCACTTATTACGGTTAGATATCACAAGAGTATATATCTCTTAAATATGCACGTAACTTGCCAAAGATCCGCATTAAAATCTGTCCAAATATCTACACTAAACTCGTCTTGTTATCCGCATGCTACTTCGGATATGTGCTCCATAATACACTCGTCACGTTCTCCCGCATGATGCTTCGAGGATGTGCCTACGCACTACACTTCAGCAAAAGCTTGTCTCGAAGTTATCGAATATTGTCTCAACAAAAATGACCCCATATCTCTTCCTCTTAATCTACATCAAAAGCTACACGAACCCAAAAACATATGCACTTCACTTCATATAACTATCTGCCAATTTATATTATTGGAATCCATAGAGAAATCCACATGTTTCTAATTGTTGAGATCATGAAAACTTCACCATGAATGAGCCACGGACAAGTGTATATATAGAGACGGAATGCTACTGTCTTTTAGGCAGAAACTACCACTTTAGTATATAGGCCGAGCTTATCGAGGAATTTGTTAGAAGGCCGACTTGTAACACATCATAGCTTGACTTCCCGGCGTTGGTGAGGGCTATTACAAGCCATTATTCCACAAGGTCTTGGCAAGGTCTTGGAGCATTCTCTCATTCAGTCCTTCATATGAATGACACTTAATTATATTTATTCCTAGAAGACACAAACCCTAATAGACATCGAAGAAGTCTATTTTAATCTATAATAAACTCTTGCTCATGAAACTACTGAAGCAAGAACAAAATACATTTATTATCTTTGTCTTCTTTACATAAATCTATAATTACATAGTCAATATAGTGAAGACACGTCTCCTTAATGGTGTGATTGGGGAAGAAGTGTACAACAAATCAACCTCGAGGATTTGTGATACATGGGAAGGAGTCCCATTTTCATATTGAAGAAGTATTTGTACAAACTCAAGTAGGCTACTAGTGCACGATATTCCAATATTAATGGATACTTCATGGTTGGGCTTCATCATGAGTGATGTGGATCTTGGCCTTTACTTCATGGTTGTTGATAGTGATCATTTGATCTTGGTGTTGTATGTTGATCTATTCCTTACTGAGTAGAGAGGCTCATTGTTGGGTGCAAGAGGGAGTTGGCTTGAGTTTGAGATGAAGGATCTTTCTTTATGCATTATTTCTCGGGATTAGGCCCATGAAAAGCGAGAGACTAGGTGAGATATCCATTGGACAAGGGAAGTACACAATTCAAATCTTAGGGAGATTTGGTATGATGGATTGCTGAGTCCATGGCTACACCTATGGCAACAAATTTGAAGAAGGCGGTGATTCCGCTTCAAACTCAAATTTAGTGGATCCCACTAATCCTGACAGTTGATTGAATCCTTGATGTCTTGGTTAACACTAGGCTAGATATTTTTATTTTTAATGATCACCCTAAACTAGTTTATGATTGGGCAGGCATGTACATTGGGTTGAAGTGAAGCATATATTGAGGTATCTACATGGTACATTTGGATATGGTATGAGATATATCTTGAGTGGTGAAGTGATGTAGCGGGGATATACTAATTCTTATTGGGCCGGGAGTGCGAGTGGATAGAAAATTACCTTGGGGTGTTGCTTCAACTTTGGATCAGCCATGATATCCTAGTTTAGCTGAAAGCTTCTTTTGCCCTTGGTACAATAGAAGCAAAGTATATCACAACCGGTGCCATAAGTCGGGTAGTAGTGTAGCTTCGAACATTTTGCTTGTAGAGGTTATTTGATCAAGTGCTAGAGATCACCATGATATATTGTGATAATCAAAATTGTGTCAAGATTTCGAAGAATCCTATATTTCATTACGGAGTCAAAGAACATTGAGATCAAATATCACTTCATCCAAGACATGGTGCAGAGAAGGGAGCAATGAAGCTCAAAGCACATATCCATAGACAAGCGAGATCATAGACATTCTCACCAAGCCTTTGTATAAGGGGGAGTTTGTATACTTCAAAAACAAGGTGGGTGTGGTGCAAATGTCTTGCTCGGCGAGAGGGAGTGTTGATGTTTTTGTAGCATCGGGAAGACATTCTTCACGGGGTCATGCTAATTTGACTAGGGGTGAATGATGTAAAATTTTCAATCTGAAATTACTTAAACTATGATGATAAATTTATTTCTCCTACATATTATTTCGAATAAGTTATTTATAGAAATCTTCCGATAAATTTTGAAATAAATACTACTTTGCAACATTCACTTAAGTATATGCGAGAGAATAAAACAATAAGAAGTACAAGCATAAGAATCAATCACATACACACTTATTTTTGGACAATTTTCCTTGGAAAAACTGATGCGGGAAAACTAGTCACCGTGAGATGAGGGTTTATATATTATTCTTCGGCAATGAAATTCTGAAAAATTTGGCATACTTCTTTAAAGCTTACCTAAGATAAATTCTCCTGAACCCTCTAGAGAATTTAAACAGGCATGGTGACCCACAACTTCCCTTGCGTCCCTTTGCATGTCCTCTGCGCAGTTCAACGTCGAGGCTGGCGTCACTACGCATGGGAACTATGTGCTTCCTCTTGACCCTGCTTCCTTCTCTCCTCAACCTTTTCTTGCTAACTCCCTCGCTCCTTATGCCTGCAACTCTCCCTCACAAGAATTGAATTCTATTATTTCGGAATCAACTGCAAGACTCTTGAGTGCATGCCCGACTTGCTTTCCAAATGACCCTCAAGCATTCTTTTATAATCTTCTCATTGATGAATCAACGACCCGAGATTAGAACTCTAACCAATGGCCAAAATTAAAACTTGACTTGATCTTTGTTCTCTCGAATATTCACACTCTGTTTTATTAATACCCATTAATTATTTAATTTCCCTAAGTTTAGACTTTAGGGTCTCCATTAAAATAATTAATTATTTTAATAAAACACAAACCGAAGATAAATTTCTAAACAATTTATGTGTTCTTGGGAATACGATGTCAAGCTCCTTACCGAAATTTTGAGACTTGTTCTTGCGATGCTACAAAAATAAAGCGCTATCTCTTAGCAAGGAAAGTGTTCTGAAAATGCTACACGTGCTTTGTCTGAAGCATCCTGCGCACTTTGTTGATGCTGTTGTTGCCCCTCATCTGGCAACGTTGTTTTATACAATACTTGCTACTGTGACACTTTCTTGTCATTTAGCTTCATTTGTACGCATCTCCCTCTGAATCCAGAACCTATCCATTCCTACTCTTTGAAATGGATTCTTGATCATCCCCATTTTTTCTTTGAATTAGAAAAACTTAGTCTTCCCCACTGCTTTCGTAAGGATATTTGCACTTGTTCTCATGTAGGAGTGTACTCAATTGTACAACTCCCCTTTAGAAATAGTCTCCGTCGTGACACCTGATGTCAATGTGCTTCGGCCCGATCATGAAACACGGGATTTTCGAGCTTGATGCAACTCTAATTATCACATATAATATTGGTCGGCTCCACCTTCTCCTTGAGTAAGTTCCTGGCTCAATTTCAGCTCCTGCATAGCCTCACATGAAGTTGTGCTTGCGCATATATTCGGCCTGCGGGCTCAAAGCCCGCAGTTGTTGTTTTTACTGCTGCACCAAAGGTCATTCTTGATCCAACACTAAAACAATACCCACTAGTACTTTTCGGATCCTGCGGGCTCCCAACACTTGTCTGTGTCGATGAACCCAATTAACCTAATGTCATTGCCTACAAGATTATTTCGGTCAAAGCTCGGCCAGGTTCCTTGTAGATATTTGAGAACATGATTGGTCGCCGCCCAATGAGCCTTCCTTGGTTCTACCATCGTAGTGAGAGCTATTGACATAGCATAATAGATGCACAGTCTCGTGTTTTACCGAGATAGATCAAAGAACCCTATGAGTTTGGTTATACAAAAGTAGAGTCAACCTCATCATCTTTGGATGTGTCAATTTCTTCAGTTGGTAATCATTGGAGTAGCCATGGGTCTCTGATCCTCCATCTAAAATCTCTTCAAAACTTTTGTAGTATACCTTCCTTGACCAAGGAAGATCTCACCCTGGCAGCAAACTTCCAACCCCGAAAATAATGCATCGACCTAGATCCTCCATGTCAAATTCCACAACTAAATTCTCCTTCTAGTCCTTGATGAGCACGGATGATCTGTCAAAAATAGATCATCTACATACAACACTAGTATCGAGCTCATCCCTATTCTCGAATAGTAGATATTAGGATGCAACGTCATACGACAAATCCCATTTTGCAGAGTAGCTATCAATTTGACCATACCAAGCTCTGAGGCTTGCTTCGGTCCATACAAGGCCCTCTTGGGCTTTGAACACATGAGTTTAAATACATCGTCTCAAACCCCTTTGTTTTTTCAATATATACTTCTTCTTCTAGCACCCCATTGAGAGACCACAGTCTTGATGTCCATCCCGTGAATCTCCCATCCCATCTGCACAATAAGGGATATCACGAGATCTATGCAAGTATATCGAGCTACATAAATGAAAGGTCTCATGCCATCCTATCAACTTCTATGCAGCGTACACATAAGCACAAGCTGAATTTAAATTTCTCGATCTTGACATTTGCAACATATTTGATCCTGTAGATACATCTCGAACCTACAAGCTGATTTGTCACGAGGTACGAACCACTTCCCCAAGCATCATTTTGTTATGATGGAGCTTCTCTTTCTCACCATCGCATCGACCCATACCTAGTGCGAGTTGCCTCCGAAAAATAGAGGTTTCCCCAACCCCCGCACTACCAAAGCTTGGTACCTTTCGGGTTACATCAGCGCCTCTTCTCATTTACGGAGGCTTCGACAAATTCCTTTACATCCCTTAGAATTTGTCATAATTCCACACTCGTCCTACCACTAGTAATGGGTGGATCCACTTGCTCTCCTTTCCTCTGAGTCTCGAGAATGTATCCATTGGATCCCCATGCCTTAGAGAGGAACTCGTATTACCCTCAGCGTAGGTACGTTGTGGTTGGACCGGCGGATCCTCCTCAAGCTTGCGTAGTAGAAGGCATCTCGCGGGATTTCTGAAGGTCTTTTCCTCCATGAACTTCACATCCCATCATACTACAATCTTCCCACTCTCATGAATGTAAATACGGTAAGCCTTTACGTTCTTGCTATATCCCACCCGAGATATCTCTTTTACGTGTTATCTAGTTTCTTCTTTCTCTTGAACTGCATGACAATATGCCGCCTTCAAAAGATCTAGTGATTCACTTTAGGCTTGCGCCAATGAAGACACTTTACGGTGATCTAACCCAATGCATTGTGAGGAATGATGTTCGCGTAGACAAGCTTGTATTACAAGCTTTAGCCCATAGAAATTTGGGCATGTCTTGATTATACAACATTTCCCTTGCAACCTCGAAAATAGTTCTATTCTTCCTCTCTCGCAATTCCATTACACTCCAGTTCTGCTGACGAGTCCACTCTCTTATGATGCCTTCCCTTGTGCAGAATTTGTGAAGTTTTTATCAATTTATTCTCCACCATTGTACGGTGTAGTGTCTTGATCCACTTTCTTGTCGGATTCTGCGAGCTTTAAACTCCTTGAATCGATCAAAGACTTCGTCTTTGGTCTTCGAAAGTAGATCCGGGTCTTCTTGGAATGGTCATGAATAAAGGTTACGAAATATTCGACACCAATAAGAGCTCTAGAGGACATTGGTACACGGTGTACGTGTATTAAACCCAACCTCTTAGCCCTATTGTTGCTTCTATGATACCTGCCTTGGCATACTTTCCCAATACACACCCTTTAGAAACATCATCTCACTTGGTGTTCGATTCACGGAACTCCCATGATAGTCTTCTTGAGAATTCTTAACGCCCCATGGTGCAAGTGCCCCATTCTCCTGTGCCAATCGACAAATCCGTCTCATCAGTGTTATCAATCGGTGTCATTGGGGATGTTTGTAACTTATCAATTGTATACGACTCGATTTGTGCCTTTTTCTTCCCAACTCGGGTGTTTGACGTATACTCTATTGCCAATGGTAATGTCATAGCCTTTGTTTTGAAGGAAACTGCCGATGTAGAGTAAGTTCATCCCCAAACCGGGGACATGCGATTGCATTGTTGGCCCAAAGCTTATTACCGACCTCTGTTTGAAACATTATGGTACCTCTTCCAATAGGGGTACATTTCGCCTTATTTCCCATGGTGATTTTAAAGTTCATACACTCTTCTTAGTAGCTTGAGAAACATTCTCGCACTCCTTTCATGTGAACGAAGCCCCACTTTCAATATACCAAATCTCGGGAAGCCCAGGCTTGACACACAAGAAAATTGTTCTTCAGCCTAGATGCGAGAATAAACGTTGTGATCCATCTGTTCTTTCATGCTTTCCTTCTTCTGCGGAAGCTGAAGTGAACCCTTCTAAGTTCTTTGGCAGCCTTGGCAGTCGATCTACATTCCACGGTCGGTTCTATGTTTTTGTTACTCATCTTTGCTCGATACCATGTGAAATTTTCATTCATGAAAATACTTATGCGATGAAATGATTGTTCTCCTACTTATTATTTTCCGATGAGTTATAAAATTCTTCGATGAAATTTCGAAATAAATACTCTTTTTGTAGCATTCACTTGAGTATATGTAGAGAATAAAATAGTAAAGTACAAGCATAAGGAATCAATCACATATAAACACTTATTTTGTGTCACAGGAAAACCCAATGCGGGAAAACTTGATTGCAACGATGAGGGTTTATATATTATTCTTCGGCAATGAAACTCTTTACAAGGAAAACAACATCTTTATTTTAGAAAACATCTAAGATCATTCCTCACGAACCCTCTGAAGAATTTCGACACTTTCAAGGAAGACTCACAACTTCCCTCTGCATCCTCACACGTGTCTCTACGCAATCCCTATGTCGAGACTACATCACTCTCGTGGACACTCTGTATTGCCTCCTCACGACGCCACCTTCCTTCTCTCCTGCGACCTTTGTCACTACTAACTCCCCTCTGCTCCCTCACCCTTTCTAGCTCTCCCTCTGAAATCGAATTCTATTCCTTCATAATCGACTTCCTTGAGTTCTTTGACGTATGCTCGACTTTCTTTCCAAATGATCCTCAAACTATTACGACATAATATTCTCATCTCGATGAATCAATGACCCAAATTAAGTCTAATCAACGGCCAAGATTAAAACTTGACTTGATCTCCGTTCTCTAGAATTCACCTTGTGTTTTATTAATACCCGTATTATTTAATTTCCCTAAATTTAGACTTGGGGTCTCCATTAAAATAATTAATTATTTAATAAAACAAGGCGAAATGGAATTTCACACAAACGAGTTTATAGGTTCTTAGATACGATCTCAAGCCTCCTTTTGAATTTGCTTGCAAGACACTTTCCCCGATGCTACAAAAATCAATAAATAATACATTCCTCCATGCTAATTTGGCTAGAAATGAATGGCCTATTGGAAAATCAAGAGACTTATGTATTATAGATGATTTTCGTCAACTTGATAATTACTTGCGATATGAGTTGGCCTTTTATTACTCTATTAGATATTTGTTCATAGTAATTACCAAAACAATGAAGATCTGAAAAATTACACAAGATATAGGCTCCAAGCTAGGGTAAAGCCCCTCCAAGGGGAAAACCCTAGCAAATGTTTCCTCTTCAAGTGCTTACAAGAAGACTTCCAAAGACCCAAAGACCAAAGCCAACAACCCCTACCAAGCACCAAGTCAAACCCCAACAGATTTTCTCCAAGGAAACTTTAAAACTTCATCCTACGCAACTTCGTCCAGAATTTGACCCTACAGCTGCTCCTTATAGCCCCATTACCTCGTTCGACTTCACTGCAACTCCGGCGTCACGAAACCCTGGCTTCACACGTGTGGATAGAGGCAGGGAGATATCTAGCCCAAGCTTCAATTCTTCCTTCTTTTCCTCATCCTTCTTGCTCTTCTTCTCCTTCACTATTGCGGATTGAACTTGTGATGAGTGAGTGCTCCAAGTGAAATTTGAGCTCCTTGTATTTATAGCCTTCTCGAGGGGTCAAATAGCCTGCCTTAGGCCGACTTGATTTGCTCTTGGGCCAACTTGGTCTTGGGATACAAAATGATTTTTTCTTGATAAAATAAATATCTTTCTTTATTACAACGAGTCAAATGGGACTTGACACATGACCAATATTATTCTTTATCATAGAAAGAACCAAGAAACCTTAAAGCACGAGGGAACATGCTTTTGACTCAAACTTGAGTATGAAACACATACTCAAATAAAATAAATATATTTTTCTTTCTATCATAAAGAATATACAATGTCATGATTTCAATTAGATCATTATGAATACTAAACTTAGATTACAATTTTCAACATGGCCCGGGGGGCATTCTTTCTCCCATGGGCCCATGTTAGGTAGCTAGTGGTCAGCCCTAACATTGACATTTCTTTAACAAAGGGATGGAGTGACCTATTTTTTATAGAACGGGTTTGATTTATTTATCTAATAGGGTTTTTCACCAATTAGTGGAATAAATAACTCTTATCTAATGTTGAGTTGTAATGTAAGCTCCATAAATGAAGGGGTTTCTTGTGGCAGAGGTGCCTCTTAATGGGTTTCCACACAACATTAGAGCTTTATATAAATAGACAAGCATGTGAGGAGACAAATCATCAGCATTACAGCTCATTCAATCTTTTCTAGTGGAGAAATTCAACTAAGGAGAAATATGTTTGCTAGAGATCATCATTATCATTTCTATCTCTCTTGGAGGCCACACTTGTTAGAAACTGACCAACAACTTCGGCCAATTGCATGTGTGAGATAAATTGACTAAGTTGACTACATGTTTGACATGAGATTTATTTGATCCATATAGTGTTATTTTGCAAACTATTTGATTGAATATGACCAAGGTTGACCATATATTAGCTAATCTACTTTGACAATGTTATTCCTACAAGCCACATTTGCAAGTTTGACCACAAAGAGTTAACCATAAACCATTGACTACAATTGACCAATTTTTTAGTTGAATTTCAACTGGTTTGGCCAACAATATTTTTTTATTGGTATTTTGATCTGTAAGTTTGCAATTTCTAAGACAAATTTTTTATTTGTAAACCTTACCAAAAAAGACAATTTCTCCTCGATAAAAGATTGTTAGGTTTTCTCCCAAGGTTGGGTTTCCACGGGTAAACACTCCGTCTATTATCCATGGTTGTCTTTCTATGATCTTTATTATTTACTGCATTTACAATTGAGGATTTCTATGTAATTATTCAATGATATCAATGGCATTAGAAATACTAGTTGAAAATCATTAGGAAGTAATTATCATTTCAGAAAATTGTCTTCTACTACACATACTATATAATTTCAACATCATTATGTTCAAATTTTCAAATATTCTTCAATTTCAACCAAGGTTGAATGAATACTTAATGGTTCTAAAGTCAAATTTTGATCTAAAGGTTTACTATTTGAATGCGTGTTTCAATCAATGTAACACGTGATCATGTTCGTTCTTGCTATTTAAAGGTTTTCAATTTTAACAAGTAAAAATATAAATCATAGAGCATTTAAATCAAACTTTCTTAATAGTTATGAACTCGGTAATTGCATGTATAGTGCACAAATTTGATAATGATAATTCAAATTAAACCCTAGGATTCATTAATCATATCATTATAATTATGCAGTCCATCATATGCAAAAGTCTAGAAAGATAGAAAAATGTCATGCAAGTTCTTTTAAAGTATTATATTATGAAAACATTTAAAATCATTCCAAAACTTATATAATGAAATGAACTCATTGTAACTTACATGTGATGAATTAATTTTTGTGTGATAAATGCTTTAGATAATGAAATGACTCATTGTAACTTTCATGAGATGAATTAATTTTGTGTGATAAAATGCTTTAGAATGAAATATTCTTGTATAATATTGCATGAGTATAGTAAGTGGATAAATGCTTTAGAATGAAATATTCTTGTATAATTGTGCATGGAGTATAGTAAATGGATAAATTCTATGTTGGTATGTTCATTCTTACCACTCTTACATGACACATGGAAGTCATTAATTTAATAGGGAAAAATTTGGTTCAACTTCATATTATGTCAACCTTCACAATATAGTATGTACTAAATAATAACAATCTTATATTTGTTTAATGAATTTCTTTACAATGTAGTAATTGATTACCAAAATAGGTATAGAGTACTCTATTTTAGTAGATTCAAATAATGTAATCATTCAGCGCTGTAACCCCTATAATCCTGCAGCGACTATGCGGAAGGAATCACACGATTACAAAAATAAAATGAGTTGCTAAAATGAGCCTTCAAAATTAAATTGTTATTATTGAAACATTTTTTTTAATAACATGCACATAAATTGAAATGAAATTTTGAATAACGTGACATGTAAATACGTTATTCATCATAACCACTACCCTTTTTTCACATTTGTACATCTTTAGGTAAATTTACTGCCAGAAAAGCTTGCAACATTTTCCTGTATATTTCTTCCCAAAGGTATAAATTGACTAGAAGATTATGTAGCATCCAAAGCTTTGAGTAGCATTTGGCATGGGCTATTCACTCCATGTCTATATCTAGCCAACCAAATCTACAATAATTAGTAGATATAAAGTGGAAGTAAGGCTGCTCATATAAAATAAGTAGAGAAGAAGGCAGAAAACGTACCCAAATAACTAAATAAACATATTAAATTTGAACACTTCACTAATAAACAAACTACAATTGGGTGGTATCTTGTGCTTCTACCAACACAAATATCAGTATATGCATAAACTACCAAGCCAACTACATGTGTTTCTACTACAAAGGAAAATTAATTCAGACGTTAGTTAAGTTTAGATCCATTGCAATACTCTTCAGCTGCTTCAAATACCGAAGTTAAGATTATCATGATAAGGTCTTGTACACAGTATACCCAATGGTTCTTATATGAACATTTGTTAATATTGAGATTCCCTTGAATAATATGTACATAAATTGGAGGTGGCAATTTTGTCGAATATATGAAAAACATCAATCAAGTTTTTTCATGATAACCACCATGCTGCATTGCCCATCTTGTGGTGAACCTTACTCCCTGAAAAGTATGAGGCATACATATATTTCTTCCTGATAACATAAATTGACTAAAAGATTACGTAGACATCCAAAGCCTTTGGTAGGAGTTGACATGGACTATTCACTCTCGCATGTCTATATGGAGCAACCAAATCTGCAAGCATGTCTATATGGGGAGCAACCAAATCCTGCAATATAAATGTAGAAATATAATGTCATTTGAGTTTCGTATACATATAACTCCTAGCCTTACAAATACAAATTTAAATTCTAGAACATCCCACCTCTACCTTTTTTAAAATTTTTTGAGATTTATTTTTCATCTTTTTGAGATTTACTTTAAATCAGTGAAGCACGACCACTTTAAGACCCTTCAGGCTCGCGGGTCGTGATGGGTCATATACCCGAAATGGGTCACTCGTATAGAACCCACACATAAGACCCTTACCCATTATGAGCTGCATTGACCTGTTGACTCGCATATGACTCGTATCAAACTTGCAAAATCCGTATAAGACCGTCCCTGGAAGCAAATTTTGATTTTTAATTTATCTTTTTTTAGATCAAATGGAGGAAAGGGAGTCTTGTTTGGTTTCTTTTGTTGAGTCTTATACGGGTCATTCCAAATTCTTATACAATCGCCGAGTCATAAGCCATACAAGTATGAGTCATTGCTTTAAATAAGGATGGATGATATTTAAAGTAGTTAGTAATACATTTGAAAACCAAACAAACTTTGTTGTAGGTCTACAATGGAAGTGTGTTATAGTTTGAAACAGAATGAGAGGAGACTAAGGAACACAACAGATAGGTGTAAATGTAAGTCATCTACAAATCATCATGTTTAAGTTCAACATGTTTACTTTCTTTTCCTAGATATTCCACAAACCATTTCTTTTTATGCACAAAAATTTACCATAACTTTCTTTATGAGAAGTAATAATAGTTGAGATACACAGTACTCTCTAGATAACTAAAGAAACAGATATAATTTGAACAGTTCTCTAATAAACAAACTGCAACTACATGCAAATATCATGACCGACATAAACTATAAACCAAAATATATTCGAAGAAAAATTAACGCTGATACATTAGTTAATTTTATATTAATTACAATAGTCTTCAGCTGCTTTTAATACAAAAGTTTGAATTATCATGATAAGGCCATTGTAAACAATATATCCGATGGTTTTTCCCTATAAACTATAAATCAACTGCATATGTTTCTTCGAAGAAAAATTAGTTGACTTGAAACATTAATTAAATTTAGATTGATTTCAATTGTCTTCAGCTGCTTCTATTACAAAAGTTCAAATTATCATAAAAATATCACCATGGACGATATATCTAATGGTTCCTATATCAAGATTTGGCAAATACTGCTGATCTTCAAACCATTTAAGGACCAACACAGCAGCATGCCACTCATGTTATAGGCAAGGTGTAAGGAGATAGACGATATTTTACTGTCAAATGATTTCCACAAATCCTTGATCTCCATTAGGATAGCAGGAGGCCAATACAAGCACACACACTGGAAACAAATTATAAAATAATGGAGAGAGAATGATGTACGATGTGAGATGGTATGTCATTGTTGGAGGAGATAGAATACACATGCAGACACAACAAACATAACTCACAAGCTCTAATGATGTAGTCGAATATTTGCAATCAATCACCTAAATCTCTCAAAAAATTCATCTGAAGTTCTTACTTGAAAATAAAGATGTCTCCTTTCTGCCAGACCTCCAAACCACGACAATATTACTTAGGAGCCCCAAATATATCATCTAAAAAGATTCTCCAAGTCCTATTTCACTACCATTTCATACCCTCTAGTGTGATTGAGACCATTTACACAAGCAAGAAGAATGCCAATGCACTTACCGCTTTGTTTGATGCTCATATTTGGATTCAATGTGTTTCTTTAAAAATCACTTGCTTTCAGGATTCCATTGATCTTTAAGTACCATGCCCTTGGTACATGCACCAAGCCATACAATGCTTTTATCAATTTGCAAAATAAATCCCCCTTCCATGCCTCCTCAAACCCTACCAGTTGAATCATGTAGAACTTTTCCTCAGAATCTTCATTCAACACCTTGCTTTTCACATCCATCTAATGGATGGTTCATCCTTTCTGTTGCCAATGCCAACACCAATTTGATTGTATTGATTTTCTGTATCAATGTAAAGGTCTTTCAAAATCCACCTCTTGTTGCTATGTTTACCCTTTTATGACCAACCTTACCATATACTTGTCAATGGAGCAATAAGTATTATACTTTGTTAAGAAGACCCATTTGCAGCAAATGGACTTCTTCCTTTGAAATTCAATAACTTCAGGTTTTAATCTTTTGTAACACCACAAGCTCTGCACAGTGCATCACGAAAATCCTAAAATGTTGAATGTTAGGGTTCATTTTGATGAGTAAGTCAAATTTTCCATTTAATTATTTTTATTGGAGACCTGTTCAACAGATATATTGTTTTGTTCACTGTCAATTTTTTTTAGGTAATCCTCTCCCTTTGAACATGCACACATAACCATTCAAACTATGGTGTAGTTTTCCTTGTTCCTATGTGATTCTATAATTTATAGCCTTCTAACTCCACGTGCCTTCGAAAAATGTTGAAGATCCTCAAATTCATACGATAATAGATCTCTAACTCTATCTTAAACTCTTAAAGGAAAGTGCATTTTGATTTCTTTTTTAAAAGAAATCAACCCAAATTTGTATGGAAAATTCATTAAATGTCAGAGTATCTGGCAGTGTCCATCTCTTGTGTTCACATTAATTCGCATATGTCATTGTGAACAAGATTCAACAATCTTGTTCCTACCCCGCCCTTTTCCTATCACTAATTATTCCCTATGCTGCTTTCCTTCAAGCCAATCTGTATCCTATGCAAAAACTTAAAGCATGTGAAATTTAAATGAGCATACCTCTCATGCCATAGAATATTTAATTTCCACTAGCGCTTCATGTATGTAACGTGAATCTATAAAGCCCATTTTGCTTAATTTGTTCATTTTATTGCAAAAATCTAGCACCTTAGTGCAAAGCCTCACTAAATATCTAGATTGAGAGCAACAGCAAGGATTAGTGCCTACTGTCACCTTAGCAAATATTCCCTTGATGTTATATGGTCAGATGTAATCCCCTCCAAAGGAGGCCTCCCCAGATATTAGGGATAAAGTAACACAGATGGTCTTAGACTATTTACCCTTAAGGGTTCTACCACAAGATTCACCCAAGGATAAATGTTCAGTGATTAGTGTTTCGAATGAATTAAGAGGAAATAATTCCTAAATGGTGAGTTCAAAAGGACCCTGTGGCTAAATCTCAGGGAGCTAAATAAGTCCTAAAGAGGCTCAGATAGACCTCGACCCATGTCTATAATCTAGAAATTACACTTTGCTGTCGTAAACTAGAGTCTTCATTAGTGGAATTACAGCATGGGAAAATATTTATAACAGAAAAGAAAACAGCCTTCAAAATCTATGATTAAAAAAAAAAATGAAAAAATTAAGGCCTAATTGATGAGTAAACAAGGAAATAAGTTACAATAATTTTCAATGGTTGAAAATACATAAAATAACAACTGAAACCCTGAATGTCAGCCCTAATTAATGGTTGAAAAATGCATGTAAAACAAAATTTTCATATCCAATTAAAAGCATGCAAAGTCTAATAACCCTAGGACAATCAAGTCTAAGGTAAATAATGCTGAAAACTTCTAAAATTTTCTGTAGCTTAACCCTAATTTTACCTGAAGAAACATAAAATGAATGTTTTAGTATTTTATTTTTATTATTTTATGGATTGACGAAGAGATTGGACTAGTGCCTTTCTCCAATCAAGGTCTAATGGAGTCTAAGGCTATAATTCTATGGAAGAAGGCCAGTAAGAGTGATTTTGAAGAGAGACAAAGCTACAGTTAGGTTTCTCAGTTCCTTAAACCCTAGCATCCTTTTATCTTCTTTGGAGATTAAAAGGGAAAGCTACACTTAGGTTCCTCAAGAGAAAATTGATGAAAATCTTGTTAAGATGTTAGGGCCATAAAACATTCAACAACACTTTTGTGAAAGTCTATATAAAAAAACCTAATTCTTCAGCAAGTACTAGATGGAAGATGATAAAAACAAAAAATTAATGCAAAATCATCATAGAATCACCAATTATCATCCAAATCATATAATCAAAATATCATCCCCAAGTGCATGTGGCAATGAATGTAAGATAAATGGAAAGCTATCTCAATTTATACGAGGGAAACCCAAGTCGATTTGACCATTCTACACAACAGAACATCTGACCCAATTTCTGCCACATTATCAGCATGAGATGTTATGTTCTATATCATGACGTTCTTCTCACTTTAGCATAAGTTACCTATGTTTCCTCTTCATAATATCATTGGAAATGATGCTACATACCATTCTATAAGTTTTGAACCAAAATGTTAGGGTCCATCTTGGCAGGTATGTATCCAACACTTATTCATCTCGGTTCTTGCACACCATGCCACCTTGTGACTAGGATGATCATCACATACTTTCATGTGGATCCATCAGTTAGAACCATAAGCGATGGGCAAAAGTTCGAGGTGCACTAGACAATGGTGAGATCTTGGGTCTCTTCTCATCCTTCCCCTCCGACGGATTGACGAATATCATCAAGACTGGTTTGGCAATGCGAACGGTGCATTAGTTCACATGGTCTCGAGGCACTAGAGGGTCAACTCTAATTAGTTACAAATCGAGCATCCTTGGACCATCCAATTACCTCCTAGTTCCATAGGAGCAACCAAAGATTTATCCTGGTTCTTTCATTCGAACTCGGATGTTAGGAGTATCCATCACTTCTACATCCCCCTCGAGATCATACGGCCTTGCCCATTGCTAGATTCGGGGGACTTTGACAACGCGAGTCCTTTACATCGGTTTTTTCCTCTCTCATGATTGGTCATCGGACTCGAAGCCCTTGATATCTTTAGCTTCAATGCTAGATTTTTCTATCTCACATATTCTTTCTTGGCGGGATGTTGATTATTTTGTATTTTTCCATGGTTTTGTATACGTGTGTCCATGACAACACTATCGCTTGTTTCTTTCTTTCTATATGTTATTTTCAACATTTTCTAGTGCACTTGCACTCACATTTGTCCCGGGTTTCATTACCCACCACGCGTGGGTGACACCCATGGGAGATTTTTCTACTAGATGGTCCTCATCTTTGTTAATATGACCCCTTGCAGAGGCCACGGATAGCTCGATGACTTACACCATCTCTGCCACTGAGCCGACCATTATGATTCCTCGCCCATATGTTATGATCATATGTTTAAAAGGTGAGTCCTCCAAACCCAAGGTATGGCTTTCATTATGTATTTGGGTATTTTTGTTTACTTATCATGGACACTTTTGGGCATGGATTGGTGGGGGGATTCGACGGAAAGAATGGGCTTGGTTTGTACTCTCATCTCATCTATCCAACATGATGGATAACCTTGTATCCGAGTCTGTGCGATCTCCTTTATTGGCTACTATCTTTAGGAGTGCCACTACATGAAAAAACTTTGATTTTGGTTGTGTGGTCCCAATTTTTAACACCATATGCATCATTCCCCTTCGCTCAATATAACCCCTTTTCATATACTTCCCATTAGGGGACACATTTGTCCATCGGGTCCACAAGGTGTTAGCCTCTTTCTCCCCTTGCCCACACTCCCAGGTGGGCCTAGAATGATGCCCGGAGGTTGATGCGACTAAAAGTAAAAAGCATAATTTGGCCACTATCAACGGAGAAATATACCACAAAAAGAAAAAGATGGCCGAGACATACAAATTCGGCACGTGGACAAAAGCCAGCATGAGCTCTACCCGCTATCATTATGGCCATCACCACGATTCCTAGGGCCTCTACATCACTAAGGAACCCATGGTGTCCCAACCCTACGGTGGGTGATGAAGCGCAACCTTGGGGAGTGTGCTTGCTATATCATGCACTTCATGCTCTCATCCACACAGACCCCAAGCAATTACAAAAAGAAAAATAAATAAAAGGCAAAAGGCATATGAAAAGGGTGGAAAAACAAAGGTCGGGGTAACTCATGTACCACAATTTCTCCCTACTACATTCATACACCCAAGTGTGAGCTTCCTCATTTTAGCTACCCCTTATATTTGGCATGTGGCTTGGGCTTTCCCCGATGCCCCACTACATTCCATCATTATATCACATGCCACTTGCCATTTGATGGATGTACTATGGACATGTCACTCTCCTTAGAGGTTGAAACCACCTAATAGGGTTCTTCATTAACCTTCTTCTTGAACTTGGAGACACATTCTAAAAATCCCAATATGGAAGGGCATGCCACTATGGAGTGTCCCACTTGGTTCCTTGATTTGTAAGCTCATTTACTTAATTGCACTAATGATTTGTTGCCTTTGGAAGGTGAGAAGACACATTGGATCTCATACATGATTACAAGTGGGTTTTCATCTAGGGTTTGGTCTCCTTATATGGGGTCCCACGTCCTCCAGGAGTCATGTTAACATTTGTAAGGTGAACGTTGAGAGCCATGGGCCTCCACTATAACGAGAGAGAAGATTGCCACATCATGGGATCCTTCGGTTCCATTAGTGCCTCGTGTTCCATTTTATTTAACAATGATGATGTACCTAGACCACCTTGTAACCATGCTTAACACTCTTACCACACACTTCTGCCGAGGTCGGGGCCTAGATGAGGATGTGTCTCACCCAAGGGAAAAAAAGGATGGCTTGTTGTAGAGGAATTTTCACTATGAAAATTATTGCAATAATTGATTTATTTCACCTACTTATTTGATAAGTTATTCCCTGGATACTTGAGTAAATTTTGAAATAAATACAAGCCTTTGCTTTCACTCTAATCAAAAGCATAAGAAAAAATGTAACACATAGCACCATAGAAAAAACCTCATGAACACATCTATTTGTGGACAATTGTTCTCGGAAAAGCCAATGTGGGAAAATCGATGCAACAGAGATGAGGTTTGCGTTTATCTTGACGATGAAAAGATCAATTACAAAAATTCCCGACGAGCAAAAATATAATAGCATACACCTGATGTGAATTTTCCGGACAATTCGAAAGAATTCTTGACTGCAGGGGGATGACCTCCTGCACCCTCTATGTCGATACGCGTAGCCGCTACGTACGATCCCTTGCTGAACCCAAGTAATCCTGCATGGAGGGCTAGTTCCCATTACCAGCCTACCTTCCTTGCATCATACCCTTTCTTCTTCTCTGTCCTGGCGACTTCTCCTTCCTCCTCTCGTCTTTGCAACCTTGCCTCTACAAACTCACGCCTTGAAATTGAATTCTCTTGCTTCAAAATCGATTTCCTTCGAGGTACTAAGAATGTGCCTAGCCCTTTCCAAATGACCCTCAGAAGCCTTCTCTTATAGTCTTCTTGTTGATGAAACAACAACCCAAATTATATCCTTAATCAATGGCTCAATTAAAAGATGACTTGATCTTTGTTTTCTAGAAGATTCACACTTTGCTTTATTAATACCCTTTAATTATTTAATTTCCCTATGTTTAGACTTAGAGATCACATTAAAATAATTAATTATATTAATAAAAGAAAAATCAGTGGAGATTTCCACAAACAATTTATGAGTTCACGGAATCTTGTTGTCCAAGCCTCTCCTCAAATTTAGACTTAGAACACTTTACGATGCTATAAAAATCAACACACCCTCTTAGCGAGGAAAGTGTTCAAAGCAAGGTACCAAACGTATTGCTACGATTCTAAAGCACTCTGTTGCCTTGCTCATGTCACAGCTCCTACCTCTCAACTCTATGTTGTTGCCCTTTATACTTCTTTACTGTGACAACATCTCTGTGCCTCATTCGTCTTGCGGCTCCCTCTCTGTCTCACAGCCAGAACACCACTTCCTTTATTGGAAACGGTTCGACCATCCCCATATTTTCTGCGAAGTAAGTAAACTTAATATTACTCAAAGCCTTGGTGAGGATATTTGCCACTTTGTTCTCTGTGGGTGTACCTCAAGCACTTTTGACTCCCCATTGGACGTAGTCTCTGATGAAGTGGCACTTAGAATGTCAATGTGTTTAGAGCTGTTCATGAAACATAGGATTCTCATAGACCTTGATGCAACTCGAATCCTCACACATAATTTCGGTCGATTCCATCCTCTTCTTGAGTAAGTTCAAGCAATTTACAAAGCCATATGGTCTCGCACAAAAGCGTGCTTCTTTGCCATATACTCTTGCCTTGGCGGAAAGCTTAGTGCAACAAACTTTTGTTTTCCCTCTTGCCACCGAAGTCATTCCTAATCCGAGACTAAAAGCAGTACCCACTAGTACTTTTACGATCCATGTGCTTCCGGCCAGGTTTGCGTTTGTAAACCCACTCAAGCTGGACTTCATTTCCCTTGGTGTACTTCAACCCATATTCAATACATCCCTTTAAATAATACGAGAACATCTTTGGGCTGCTTGCCAGTGAGCCTCCTTGGTTCCTACCATGAGCCCGACTTAGGGTATTCCTTTGCATAACAAATGTCTAGTCTAGTGTTGACCGGATACATCAATGATGTTAGATAAGTTTCCTATACAAGGTGGGATCAACATCATCATCCTTATCATGTCTATCTTCTTCCCAATTTGTAATCATTGGCGTAGCCATGGGTCTGAGTCTTCCATACGAAACCTCTTCCAAGATTTCTATAGTGTATCTCCCTTGACCAAGGAATATTTCTCCCCTTAAACGCGGACCTCTAAACCAAGAAAATAGTGCATCTTCCCCCGGATCCTTCATGTAAATTCAATAGCCATACTTTCTTTGCGATCTTTGATGAGCACGACGATCGATGAACAAATAATCTACAAATAGTACCAAGATTAACGGCTCATCCCTTAGTTTCGGGTAGTAGAGGTTGGGATGTTTGTGTCACTCACATTGAATCCCATCTTCTACAAGTAGCTATCAATTCACATACCATGTATGGGGGGCTTGTTTCAGTCATACAAGGCTCTTAAAAACGCACACGGCTTATCGTCTTACGCTCATGTGTCTCAAAGCCACGAGCATTCTGTGCCCTCTTCTATCACATTCAAAACGATGTCTTGACATCCATTTGGTGAATCTCCCATCCCATGCGATGCTAAGAGATGACAAATGCGATTGAAGTGTACCAGGCTACGGGGCGAAGGAGGATTTCCTCATAGTCGATCCCCTTCTTTACGTACCACCCCTTAGCCACAAATCTGGCCTTGAACTTCTTTATCTTTGTATCTTGCAACATACTTGATGTTGTAGATCCATCAATCTCTGGTGATCATCCCTGTCCTATGGTCTAGGGACTACTTCCCATACATCATTTGTCATGATGGAGCTATACTCCTCCACCATGGCATCTGCACGTATTTGAGCTACCTCCCAAAAGCTAGGGGTTCTCCGACACGTGCTACTAGTGCACGGTATACGTCATGTTGCCTCCTGGTCAGGTACCCTCTTCCGTCTCTAGGGGCTCCAACAAGTTCCTGCATCCCTCGAAATTTGTTGGAGTTCTCGCTGGTCTTCCTTTGGTAGTGGGTGGTCTTACCTTCACTCCTACACCTTTCTTGAAGGAACTCTCCTCGAGAATCCTTGTGTCGTGGAGAGCCTTGAACCCATCCTCTGTAGGCGGCCAAATTTGTGCTAGTGGATCTTCTCAATCTATGTATTTGTAGCCATTTCCGGGATCTTCGAAGGAGGCTCTCCTCCATGAATTTGATGTCTCACTTCTGATCTTCTGTTTTACGGGATATAGATTCAATATGCCTTAACATTTCCACTATATCCACAACATAACCCTTCTCCGTAGTCGATCCTTCTTCTATCTTCTCATCGGGTACCTTGGTAATACACCCATCTTTACTAAATACTGACATGGCTCACCTCGGGATTCTTCCTTGTGAACACACTCTCGGAGTAACCTTCTCCAATGCTTTATGGGGCACCTTGTTACGCATACACGGTTGTATTGTAGGTTTTGCCCACAAGGGTGGGCATGTCTTGGTCATATAGCATTGCCCTTGCGACATCTATAATGGTCTTGTTCTTCCTTCCCCGGCAACTCCCATTACGCTCACCGGATTGTATGGAGCTATTGATTCTTTTCTTGATGCCTTCCTTTGCGCAAAAGCTGGTTAAGTATTTATTGCTATACTCTCCACCATTATCTGATCGCAACTTCTTGATCCTCTTTCGATTGGAATTTTCTACGAGCGCCTTGAAGTCTTTGAAACACTCGAAGACTTCATCTTTCGGGCCTGAGAAAGTAGATCTAAGTTTTCTGGGAATGATCATTAATGAAGGTAGCAAAATACTTTGCAAGGAAAGCGATCGTGGACATTGGACATACATAAATATCTGAGTCATATCAACTCAATAAGCTCTTGGCCCTCTTCACCCCTTCTTGAAATGTTTCCTTGACTTTCTTCCTAGTACACCCTCTGCCAGTTCTCTTTCCTTGTGCTAGGATTATGGAGCTCCTATGACAATCTTCTTGAGAATCTTCAAGGCTCTCACGATGTATGTTGTACCTTAGAGACAATCCCTTAAAATTTGTGATAAGATAGGTATAAAATTTATATAATTATATCACGAATACATGTCTGTTTTATTAACCCTCAAGTATTTATGATCAAACCCTTAAATGTCAAATATGATGAATGCTTCACAATGCTACCATTTGTTGATGTTGAATGAAGTGACTAGAAAATGACCCAAGCGATATGTTGTTTTATCACAAATATCATTTTATTGAAGAAATACCATGAAAGAAATAGTTAAAACAAAGGAGCGCCAATTAAGGTTTTTAACTCTTACATACGAAGTAAAAAGAGACTTGTTGCTCATAACTTTGTTTTATTCATAGATAGAAAACACATAATGTAAACTTGAATACATTTCAACATAAACAAAATGCTAAACTTGCCCTAGGTCATTAATCTTTGAATCTCTGAGTACAAAATAATTGTACGAGAGGTCAAACTAGGAACCTTTCCTTCTCTTGAAAATTACATTAAATACGATGCATGAGTTTTAGGCCCATTGTAACCAATCTAACACAAAACTACTTAGACTTGAAGGTTGTCTATTACATGCCTTGAAAATGTCTTATTACAATTACATTGTCTTCGGAAAAATAACATAAAAATAAATATCCTAATCTATAAGAATTGTTGATGATACGCTTCTTTTTTGGAATAATTGTTGATTTTGTTTCCCTTTGATGTTGATCCTTTAGGCAAGTCTATTGTCCAAGCTTTGCACTTTTTCCATATTTCAACCTTCGTCCTAGATGAATGTGTCAAATTGTAGTATTCAATCTGAATCGATGAATTCGATCATGGAGGGCCTTTACGTGAAGAGAGTCTTTACCATCACAATAGTTGAAAATGCCTCTGTAAAAGTTAACCATTGTTTCTCTTGCTTTGGTCTTTTCATGCCTATTATCACCTTTGATTTTTGTCAATACTAGTAGGTTCTCATAAGAATTCCATGGAAAAGATTTCCTTGACTCCCAACTTGCCAGTGGGAAGCCCACTCTTGTCATTTTGTCAAATGACTTATCAAGGCGACTCGTGCTTCCTTGATTTCCATTAGCTTCTTCTGCCAGCCTTTCGAGATCATTTATGATAATCATTATGTTAATTTCTCTTGCATACAACATTCTATCACGCATGTCATTCTCCTCTAATTCTTGATCGATTTAGAGTTAATAAAATCAATGAATCTTAAATTTAAAATGGCTCTATTAATTTCTTTTTGTTTATCGGACATGATTGGTTCTTCACATTCTAAAATAAGACTTTTCTCTTTTGCAACTATCATCAAAGCACAATTAGATTTCATTTTTGAGATAATATTAGTCCAAATGATATCTTTGGCTTGTATGAGTGAGAGATTTTCCTTTCAACCTTTCTTTGAGATTTTTTAATCTTAGCTTTAGCATTTCGGAAGCTCATTTTTTATACTTCTCGACCATTTTCTATGACTTTAATCAACTTTGTTGAGTCTACTCCCGAATCTGTTTGAGCCTTCTTAGATCTCTTTCGGCCATACGCAACTCGGTATTTAATTGAACAATGCAGTAGCGAGGATCATCATTACCTTAGGAAAAACAAAAGTACAACTATGGTTATCAATATGTTTGCAATGAAATTGCAATTTGCTTTATTTGGAGATTTCTTCATCTTTACGCATGAGTACATTGTAAAAGCTTCTCCTTTCACCTCTACCTCTGCCACTTAACGGCCATTAAGATATTCTCTAGTAGGTAATTTTAGTTTTTTCCTCAATGTGGATATTTCTACCTCGGCACTTTGCATTAATTTGCACTTGCAATGAATCTTGTCACTAAGGGTCTACTCCAATCTTTATAATGATTTTTTTCAATTCCTCAAATTACGAGCTGTTAAGGTTCTTGAGATTAGCCTTCTCTAACTTCAATTGTTGAGTACTTTTCCCAACATATTTTCTACCTTCTTGCCATTGCATTAGTCTTTGTGAGTCATTACAATCTGTGCATTTGTTTGCATACTTTAGAATGGTATATCCATCGATTGAGATTTTCTTCATCCACCAGTCACATTTATAGTGTTGAAGCTGGTGGAAGAACCAATTGACATATACGTATGATGTGACGGGCAATTCTAAATTGATCTTTCTCCAGATCATTACGATCAACAATCTTGTTTGATCGACGGCAACTTGATGTTCGGCTTGGGCCTCCATCTTTGGCCTTCATCCTCTGATTTCTTTCCTCAATTTGTGAAAACATACGGTAGATCAAAGGCACTGTTCATGAGAAGCTTCATGACTCTTGGGTGAAGCGAGGCTTGTTTGCTCTTCTCCCGGATGTAAAGAAAAACCAAGTGAATTAGATGTAGGATCTTTAACAAACTGTTTGTTCTCTTCTCGGCTCCTTGCTCCTCATCCTCTAGATCAATAACCACTTCTTTGTTTCTTTTATTTGTTTTCTCTTGCTATGACGGGAGTCGAATATTTACCCTCTTTGAACTCATCATACCTTTACTTGTTGCCTTCTCTGTTACGGCCTACTTTCATGAGATGAAAGCATAGTACCCATTCTCAATTCTTCTATTTGAAATTACAAAAGGGTCCGCAAGCCCAACTCTCCCCTAGTAGCATATGCATCTCATCCAACATTCTTGTTACTTCATCAAATCACTGCCTCATATTGACTATGAAAGGGCCTACAATCATGAGTGAATTTATACGTGTCATTTTTTCATAGGCACAAAGTAGACTTTGATCAACATTTAGGCTCTCTAATAAACTCTAAAGCAAAAAGCCTCATTGGTACAAACGTTTAAGTCTATAAGGTTCAGCACGCCATGCAACCTTATTTCAAAATATTCCATAAAAACTAAATAATCTCCATATTTGCAATTGTTTCCTAAATGCAAAACTCACGAGGCTTTAGGTAAGAAACGAGGAGGAGGAACTCCATTCAATATCTTATATGCAATTGACATGTAATAGTTAGCAAAATCAAAACCAATCCGACTCATTTTGCTCCCTTCTAACTACATCTAGTCCGGAATATCATTGATTGCCTTATTTTGTTTGCATCCATAATATTTAGACCTAAATGCATGAATTCTTCCACATTCGATATAAGAACAAGTATAATATCAATGAAGGAAATTTGAAAGAACTGTTAATGAAAGGCTCATTAGCTATGAATTGACTATCACCTTAATATGATGGAATATCCGGCTGCATCCCTGGCTTCATCATCATAGCAAACATTCCTAGAATTTTGATTTGTCAACGTATTATCATCATTTTTACCCGGAATTTTTGCAATATTATATCTTTGGACGAGTCTCGGCGTCAAAAACACTCCCATAGCAAACTCTTTACTGATGCAAAAAATTTGAAACTACTTCATGTCGGGTTTCAAATAAAACATGGAGGCGATTAAATTCTTCACACACCCAAGATTATCATAATATTGTACTAGCGAATCATCGGAAAATTGGATGGATGACTTTGACTTAGGATAGCAAGGAGCTTGGCGGATTAGCGGGTGGACACACAGAACGTTCTCTCCTTGGGAATTCATAACAAAGAAACACTTCCCTGGATACATGACGGACACAACCAATAGATAAATTCGGGGAAAAGATGGGTCTTGGGAATGCATGCGAGAAGAATGTCGGACTTGACCATGGCGAGAATAAACGGGGAAAGCAATATCATTCAATATAACTTGTTGATAGAAAGGAAAGGTGAATTAGCAGAACATATGGTATCTTGAATACTCCCTCTCGGTGTCCATGAGAGGATTGGGTTTGAACTTGATAGAGATAGTCTTGTTTAGCCATGGTTCAAAATTTACGCAAGAACAATTCACGGGGTGGTCAAATTTGTGTAGGTGGCGAAGAAACTAAAACACGGTGCGGTGCGACAGAGGTACAAGTGTTTTGAAAAACAAATGAAAATCTTCTTTAAATAGGTGGCGTGGCTTTTAGATTTAATGCTAACAAGACGCGCCGGTGAACCATTATACATCCGACGTGGAAAGGCAAGTTTGTGAAGCTCGATTGTCTCATGTCACTACGAGGGCTCTCGGGGTACGGAAAAATCTTTGGAACAACGCCCCACGGTCGATCTCCACTAGTTCATCTCTGTTGTCCCACATGATCCTTGATCCAAGCTAACGGAGGCACTCCATCTCGATATCTTACGCGCTAATTGTGCTAGCGGGTTGGGCCTTTGATAAGATTTTTTATCATCGGTGTCTTCCGCCCAACAAATCAATCTGATTTTTAAACATCAAATATGAAACCCACTTATATAAAGTTTAAATGCTTAAACTTCAGGTATAAACGAACATATTTTTCATGCTAAAGTATAAAGTTTTGATACTTTAACATATTTTTCAATCAATTTCTAATTTTTATAATATCAAATATTTGAAAAATAAAAGGATATGCAAATGATCCACAACAATGTAAATGCCCCATCCTTCTATGCCACAATTCATTTAGATCCCTTTAATCAATACTACCAATTAGTGCCTTGGGGACTCAAGTTGGAGCTTATATAACTTGTGGCTCCTTACTCCCGATTTGTGTGCCTTTCTTTTCCAACTAGGGTGTCGACTGCTTTCTTCAATAAGTATACGTCATAACCTTTATTTTAAGGCGGAACAGAGTAAATTCATCCCACAGCGTATATAACGAACATTTGTGGCCCGAATCTTGTTCCCGGCCATACGGGGAAATATTATGGTACGTCTTCCAACGGGGGTACACTTGGCCTTATTTCCATTGTGATATGAAAATTCATGCAACTCTTCTTGGTAGCTTGAAAAACATTCTCGAACTCTTGTAATATGAGCAAATGCTCCTTTGTCAATGTACCAAACTCCTTGAAGTATACTTGACACACAAGCGAAATCCTCCTCTGAAATCTGGATTCCGAACATGTATGTCATGCTCCCTCTATTTCTCTATGTGCTCTAAAGGCTAACGTAAGTCAGCACCGGGTTGTGCCTGCTATGAAGATGGTCACCGTTGTGGAACCTCCTTTTACGTCTTTGCCTTTTGCTTTCACGATACCATGTAGATTTTTCATTATGAAAATTATTCTTGTAGTAACTAATTTATTTTAAGCCTACTTATTTGATAGAAGTTATTTCTGAATTACTTTAGTAGATTTTGAAATAAATACAATGTAGTACTTCTCTAATCAAAAGCATAAGAACAAATATAACACATATAACACCTGCAAAACAACCCTTGAACACAATTATTTTTGGACAATTGTCTTTGAAAAACCCAATGTAGTAAAAGCAAGTCTGGCAGATGAGAGTTGTATTTATCTTGAGCCGGTGAAAGATCATTTACGAAGTCTTGACGAGCAAAATAAAATAGCATACACTTGATGTAGTTTTCCGGACAATCCGAAAGAATTTCGACACACGGGATGACCTCCGCCTCTCGTAGCCTCTCTGCGCAATCCACCCCTTTCAGGCGGGTAATCCTGGGTGGAGGGCCAGATATTCTGCTGTGGCCCCGCCTTCCACTGCGTCCTTACTGCCTTTCTTCTTCTCTGTCCTGCTGACTTCTCCTCCTTTTATCTCACATGGCAAACCTCTACAAACTCACCCACTAAAAATCGAATCTTGCTTCAAATCAATTTCCCTTCGAATCAAAGATAGCCGACTTAACTTTCAAATGACCCTCAAGCCTTCTCTTATAGTCTTCTTGTTGATGAATCAACGACCCAGTTATATCCTTAATCAATGGTTTAGATTAAAAGATGACTTGATCTTAGATTTTTCTAGGAATTCACACTTTGCTTTATTATTACACTTTAATTATTTAATTTCCCTAAGTTTAGACTTAGGGATCACATTAAAATAATTATTTTAATAAAGCAAAATCTAAGTGGAATTTCCACAAACGATTTTACGGGTTCTTTGGAATGCTGGCATCAAGCCTCTCCTCCAAAATTTGAAACTGGAACACTTTACGTGCTATAAAATCAACACTTGCATCTTTTTTCTAGCCCTTACGGATGGGATACAAGCATGTTCAATCTATTTGGAGACCCATGATGATGTTTTGTGCCCCCATAGCCACTTGGAGGCACCACGGGTCATTTGTTTGAATATCCAAGGGGCCACCCCTTTATCACTATGTTTGGATCCCATCCATTCACTTTGGCATATTGGACTCCACTAGGCCTCTTCAATGGCCCTTCGACCTATTGTATCTATCATTTTTCCCTCTTAAGAGGCTTATTATTGTATTACGGAGCTATCTTGGTGGGCTTGTCACCAAGTAATGTAATCCTTACACCATTGTTGTGAACATTGCGATTAAATTAGAATTATTTGAAAAAATCGCGATTTTGTCAAAGATGCAATTTAATCGGCCGACGTTATCAACAATTTTTAATTTCAAAAAAATCGCCAAAATCGCGATCTTTTCGAAAAATCGTGATACGATCGGTAAAATAAATAGCGACGAAAAACAACGAGTTCTTAAAGCCAAATTTGGTTTTTTTTTCCTCATTTTTTTCGGACAAAGGGCAGATTGCAGAGCTAAGGAGGAGAACTCATCTGGGAGCAGAGAGGAGAAAAGTGAAGAATTTAGCATCCCAAGAAAAAAAAAATTCCCGGTTGGACCAAGTTTCTTTAGCGAGCATGGTTTTAGGGAATGGGCATCAAATTTGGCCATTTTTTGTATTTTTTCTTGTTTTCTTGGGTTTCTATAACCCATTTATTTTCCATGATTTATCATTTGGGCGGTGTGTTTTTTTTTTTTTCATTTTTATTGCATTTAGTGGAGAGGTTTATTTTGATCAAAAATGCAAAAAACATGATTGTTTGTTTTATTTCTTTTTATGCCCTAGTTTTCTTCCATTATTTTCGCTTGGATTTGTATGTGTATTTTTTTCCATTATTGTTGCATTGAGTTGAGGCTAAGTTGCGAAACATTTTGAGCGTTGTTTCGGCTCGAAAGCGAAACGAGCGAACTTTCCGTCTCGGCAGTGCGAAGCATTTTCCTTCACGCGTTTCCCCGTCCGTACTAGGCCATTTCATGTTGGGGAAATGTACTGATGCGGATAAAGCTATGTTCAGGCCGTACGAGCGCGTTTATGACGTTTAAATTTATTTATTTATTTATTTTATTTTTATTTTTTATTTTTTTTTATTTTTTTTTAATTTTTTTTTTTTTTTCGGTTTGCGTGTTTTATTATTATTTTAATCGTGGAAAGTATCTTTTGGATGCTTCTAGATGGCTCTCTCAACTTATAAAAAGACTCTTGCATATTCCCTCATCACATGAATTGAGCAACTCATTTCACTTGGAGAAGGGTGATTTTAGCAACGAGAAAGAGGAAGAGAGAGTAGTGCTTCAACTAGAGGCGTTTCCACCGGTGAACAAAGGAGATTTCAGCGGCAAGAGAGAGAGATTTCAAAAAACGATTTGGGTGTGAAGTTTCCAACTATGACATTCTTGGTTTCAGCTCGGCTAACCATATTTCGTCTTTTGTGGCCATTTTGGGGTAGCTTCGGCTACACAAAATTAATACGATGAAAGCATTCATTTTCTTGGTTTTTCCCATTGGTTCTTCTATTTTTCAAGGGTTTATGCTAACAAAATTATGAAAAACGTTTTCTTTACATATTTTGTTTTTTTTTTTTTTTTTTTTAGCAATGGCTTCCATCCAAGGTTCAAGTTCAAGCCCGGTCAGCAGAGTGGAATGTTATCCTCTTTGGAAGGATGTTCGAAGCTTCAAATATGTGGAGGTGGTGGCTCATGGAAATGGCGGTGTAATCTTTGCGATGATTCATACAAGGGATCTTACCCAAAGAGTGAAGACACATCTTTTGCATGGAGGAGGACAAGGGATTGCAGGGTTGCACAAAAAAACGGACCCTTTGGTGAGAAGGGAATATTAAAGAGAGTAAGATCGGGCGGATGGAATTAAAGAAAGGCACAATGAGCTTAGTCAAGCTACTCCTAAAGCTCCGGAAAACATTGAGCCAATGATCGTAGTTGAAGCAAGGAAGGGGAGGCACTCCACAACTAGAACCATCTAGAGGGGCATTCGGTACGATTCAAGATAGCGAATTGCTAAATTGGTGAATGTGCAAGCAAGAGAAGAATTTGATTCTAGAGTGGCTAGGTGCATCTATGCATGTTAGTATCCCATTCAATGTTGCTCGCTCTCCTTGCGGCAAAATATGATAAGGGCGGTTAACAAAGCTCCTCAACGATGCAAGGGGCCCAACTATGAGAAAGTTAGAACTCGGCTTCTAAAAAATGAAAAGTCTTGTGGAGGATATCTTATCACCAATCAAAGTAACAAAAATCGCGATGTTATCGCGATTTTTGATTTTTCAAGCGGCAGGTTTAACGGCGATTTTTGGAACGATTTTTTGAAAAAATCGTCCGCGCGACAAATGGCGAGTCGATTAGTAAAATGTTACTGCGTTGGACGGCATTATAATCGTTTTGGTTTTTATTTGTCATTTTTAGTTGGACGAGTTGTTTATGAGAGCCAAGGAGGGAAGAAGAAGAGCCAAGGAGGGAAGGAGGAGATTTACAAGCCCAAGTTGAATACGGCAATTTCTTGCAATCCAAGCGAAGAAAAATCGAATTTGGACCAAGTGTTTAAGAAGCAAACGTTTTTCGAGGTATGGGCATCAAAATTTGACCCATTTTTTTTGTTTTTCTTGTTCTTCAACAGGTTTCTATGCCCATGTATTTTTCATCATTTGTGATTGCATTTGGTTGTGTTTTGTTTGTTTTGTTTTATTGAGAGGGAGGGTTTATTTTGGTCAAAAATGCAAAAATTGTTTGTTAAATTTTTTTTTTATATTTCTTCTTGTGCTCTTAGCTTCTTCCCATTATTTTTTGCTTGTGTTTCAACATGTATTTTCCAATTATTTTGGATTGAGTTGAGTTTTTTTTGTGAAAAAAATCAAAATATTGTATGTCAATTGTAATTTTTATTTATTTTTAAGCAGCAATTTTTCTTGTGCCCTAGGTTCAAATTTCAACATTCAAACTTCAAACTTCAAAGTTTCCAACATGCCAAGGAAATTAGATCCTTTATGGGAATTTGGTGAACTTTGATGGGGGTTTTGACCCGATCAAACTTGTCTTGCAAATTATGTGGTCAACACATGATAGGGGGGGGGGAGTATACGGTTGAAATACCACTTGCTTCAAATTTACGGAACGCCAGTGACCTGCAAAAAACACCAATCCGAAATAATCAAAGAACCATGAACTCATTGGGAGAAATAGAAACCACTAGACTCGACGGAAGCGACTCTGAAAAGTCAAATATCGGGGTTTGTGGTTGAGGCGTGAGAGTGGTAGTGGCTCTTGACATCGGCCCCACTCTTCTACGAGCTGACCCGTCGTTCTTTGCCTCATTTTTCTTCCTAGAACCACTCAGGAAGCCTGACCATCTATCTCCTCCTATCTTAAAAGAAAGGAGAAGGAAGAAGACGATAAGTTGTTAGGCAAAGCTGTTTCTTGGAGTGATATTCCTTTCGGTGTTGCCGGGACCAATCCATTTCTCAGTCTGCGATTGATCCTTTAATAAATTTGTTGTTGGCCCGGATACAAAGCCCCCTTGAAGAATGACCTTAAAGGGCGCATTACACCAAATGAGAAAATTTGGCTTGCACCAAGATATTAGAAGAGTTAAGGGCATCATGGGAAATCTCAAGGATGCCTTTGACGATCTTGAATGGATTGAATCGATCAAGGGGTAGGACCCTTATTGACTTCTTGGTCAATTGTCCCAAAGGGACAATGTTTATGAAATGTTTGTTGATGCATCTGCACATGTGAAAGATGCAAGATTATTATGTGATTTATTAGATGTGTTCATTACGGAGGTTGGGCCCCAAAATGTTGTCCCAATCATAACGGACAACGCTACAAACTATGTTTGCGGCAAGATGCTTATGAAGTATCCGAGCATATTTTGGACGCTTATTAGGCACATTGCCTTGATTTGATGTTGGGACATCGGAAAGCTTGATTTTGTCGGTGATATTGCAGAATAACCAAAGAGAATCACAAGAATTATATAACCATGGATCCGTACTTCATTTGATGAGGACATTCACCAACTGATAAGGAGTTGGTAGGCTTCTTTATTACACGATTTGCCACTACTTTCATCTCTCTTCAATCCCTCTTGAATTCTAAGTGGGAATTGAAGAGAATGTTTGTTTCGGATGAGTGGCGTGCTTTGACTATCGGCCGCAAATCGGAGGGACGGAGCCATGCGGGTTGGTGTCATATCGGGAAAGTTTGAAGGGCAGGTGGAAGAGGTGTGCGGCATTAGTGAACCTTTGGTAAAAGGTTCTTAGATTGAGTGGATGGAGAGAAGCCCATAATGGGCTACTTGTATGAGGCCATGGATAGGGCCAAAGAAGGCATTCGCGGCTATTATGATGATAAGGGTGATGATTGGTTTTCGAGACAACTTCTTTTATGGGAAGTGATTGATCGGTAGTGGAAAAGCTTTACTCATAGTCCCATTCATGCCGCGAGGAGCTCTTCACGAACCCGCATTTGCTTATTCATGTGGTTTTTCTGTTGATCTTTGAGGTCATGGATGGCTTTTTCGGTTGTGTTCGAGAAGATGGTACCAACTCCACTTCGAACGTTCGAGAGATATCCAAAGAGATGGAGGTATACGAATGGCGGTGGCACCTTGAGCCCGACATGGCGGTCAGGGATAAATTTATTAAAATGCGAGTAAGATTTTCATTATTTTAAATTTTCTTATGTTTGTAACTTTATCGGTTTATCTTATTTGTTAACTTGTAACTTGTAGATGCATAGTGGAGGAGCTACGGTGGCCAGATTACCAAAACTCCAAAAACTTGCCATTAGAATACTCGGCCAAACATGTAGCGCTTCGGGATGCGAGCGCAAGCTGGAATAATATTTGAAAAAAATACACTTCAAAGAGGCACTGCCAATTAAAAAAACTTAACATATCTCAAATGATTTTTTGAATTCATTAAATATTTTTTTTAAAATATTTAATTTATTAATTTATGACCCTTGTACGGGTTGGAGGGTCGGCGGCTCAATGACATGGTTTACGTCTACTACAATCTTAGATTGTGGGTAGGACAACTTGAGAGGACCCCATTATGGAGGCCATCTCTTTAGATGCGATTGACACCTTCCTTTGAATGGAGGTTGAAATTTGATAGGCTGTGTCGTCGACCCCCGTTAGATGGAAAGCGGGAGGTAGTGGAGGGGAGGACGGAGGGACGACGTAGGAGGGGACGAGGAGCGCGGGGGGGAGGAGGAGGTGACACCACCTACCACTACTCTCGGTAGATGACGTGGTACGCACTCCTTTAGCTCCTAGTGGTTCGGGTTCCCGTTCCGGTTCTGGTGCTTCATTTTTCTTCACAGAGCACGGCCAGAGCCCATTGCCGATCCTTCTTCTTCGGCTAGAGAAAGGCAAAACTGTTGTATTTTCTCGCAAGAGGAAAGGGAGAAATCAATAGTATAGGACCATAGGTTTTATGGTGCATTGACATTCCTTTGTATATGACATTATGACTCATGATAAAAAAAGGATACATTATTATATTTTTTGTTGATATTTCAGAGTGAGTTGACTCTTGAGACTCGGGGACTTAGTATTCGAACGAGTTCGGTTTATGTGTGATGTAGCACTAGACATGATATTACACATCTTATATATATTAGTTTTTTTTTCATATTTATGTGTCAATACATTTATTTTTATCTTGTAGATGCTTTTAGATATTAAAAAAATTGAAAAAAATGAATATTTTTTGTATGTTACGATTTTTTTCCCGATTTTATGATTTTTTCCGATTTTTTCCCCTCGGAGTTTATCCCGTCCCCGCGTTTTAGTACTTTGTCACCAATTCGTTCTTCTTTGGAGTAACACGGGGTTACCATGTCTCGAGATGGATGGACAAATACAAGGCATAGACCATTGATAAATATCATTTCCACTTCACCAAAGGTACAATGTTTTTAAAGGCGGAACAACTTTGCTCGGGAGAGGTAAAAAGATGCACAATTCATTGTTGATGTTATTATAAAATCTATTGAACAAATATAGGTCCTAACAAGGTGGTGCAAGTTATCACGGATAATGCACCCCGGTTGCAAAGTTGCAAGTTTAATTATTAAGGGGAGGTATGACCACATCTTTTGGACACCACCGCATTGTCAATAATACGAATGCGATCAGGAGATCAACAATAAAGTCCCATGGATAAAGGAAATCACATGGGAAGCAAGGGAGATTGTTAGGCTGTCTTAACCACCACCAATCTCAAGCAATATTTAGAATGCTGAAATTGGAGTTGTTAAAAGTTGTTGAGACAAGATATGCCTCAAACCTCATAATGTTGCCTTGCCTTGTTGAGGTTAAGAAAGCGATGGTTTCTACGGTGGTGAGTCAAGGTTGGGCGAAAGTGGAGACAACCAAGTTCAAAGCGGATATATGGTGCATAGATTGGCCTGCTTGATGAGGATTGGTGGAGCAAGATAGATTTCTTGCTAATAATTCTTAACCCATGCATTAGACTTCTTTGGAATGCTTACCCAACACGACCAACCTTTCGTAAGAGGTATATGATGGCATGGATTCCACAGGTTGAGAAAACTATGAAATCATTTCCTAAGTCTCCACAACTTTTGTTTGTAGATGATCATTTTGTTGAATTAGTCGAAAATTATTGTTGATAGGTGGAACAATTTTAACGCTCCATTGCACACTTTAGCACGTACCTTGAACCCAAAATTTATGATGAGGAGTTTATTGCTCAAAGCAATGGGAAGAAAGACACCCCATAAGGATAGAGGTGGCTAGCGGGGTGAAAAAAATCCCTTGTGAGAATTTTTCAGCTCATCTACACGGGGGTGAAGGAAGAATTTGCAGTTTGCTACAAGAATAGATGATTATTGGATATATACTTGGAGGAGAAGAAGCACCATGAATCCGGTTAGGTGAGTCAGTTTTCATAGAGAAAATGGTGTACATTTGCAAAACGCACCATTCGTGTCCTTTCACAAGTGGCAGATCTTCATCAACGAAAGGAATTGGAGGACCTATGGTTTTATTGATTATATGAAGCACAACGGGTTGGGCTCCATGACAGGAAGGATCTTGTTTGTGCACTCCAACCTTTGCCTTGCATCTCATAGGGGTCCAAAAATGGCAATGGTCCTTCTAAGGAATGAAGTGGATCCGAGAAAGTCTGATTTAGGCTATCTTGCTGCTATGAATATTGAGGGCCGGGAGCATAGAAGTAGATTGTCTTAACCATCTTCTTTGGCTTCACCATCCTTTGACCAGGCATGCTTTTGCTACTATTTTTTATGAAGATTCGATAAGAGTATTAGTCTTTGTCTTTATAGTACTTATGACCTCATATTCTTTATTGTACTTGCAACCTCATATCTCTTGAGTTGATTTTGAGATTTGGATATATAATAAAGGTACAGGTTTTGGATATTCCGATATTGCTATTTTTCATTAAGTGTCTATGATCATTCATGAGTAAATGTGATGTAAATTTAGAAACTTATAGAATATGCTTTGACATTGGCCGATTTAATCATAATGTTTAAAATTTAAATGTAATAAATTATAATTTATTATGTATGCTTTATGATTACATACAACATTTCTTAAATGTCCTAAATTCTATAATATATATATCGCGTTCCCCATTTCCAAAATTTGGAAATTGAATTTCGTACCCGGTCCTATTTCGAAACTCGTTTCCATTTCCCCGTTCATGCAACTTAGGTTGAGGGTTGGCACGATCAAAAATTCAAAATGTTGTATGTTAATTTTATTTTTATTTTTTTAACTTGTAATTCTTCTTGTGCCCTAGGTTCAAACTTCAAACTTCATCTTACATTAAAACTCAGAGTTCAACAAAGTTACAAACATTCCCGAGGAAATTGGACCCTTTGTGAGAATTTGGCTAGGTTGCCGGGAAACGTGGGGACGGGGACGGGAACGGGGCCAAGTGCATCATTTTTGAAACAAGGTGCGTGGAGTTCGTCGGGGTATGTGTGTGTGTGTGTGTGTGGTGTATAACTAAAATATTTACTGATTTAAACATGCACATCATTGAACATTCAAAATTTACGTTGGTACAAAATTTTCTGAATTTGATGTCAGTAAAAATTGGAGCTTACACATACTTGTAAATCCGGCCCATGCCAATTTGCCCAAAACTACGGTAGGGAAAGAGAAGGCCAAAAGTTACATTCTTGGAAAAAAAATGTAAAAAAAAAAAAACACAATTAAAGTGATTAGAAAAGCTAGTGATGTCGGTTGGCCATGAGAAGATAATACAGATTAGGTAGAAAAACAAAAGTTTGGAATCGCAGTATATGGCGATACATTGTTTATGTGTTTTCTAAGATTCTAATACTACGTCATAAAGAGGAAGCTTTCCCCATCTTTGACACCATGGGTCGATTTACTATTTAGAATTAAATTTTAATTTACTAATTTTAGTATACATGATGAAGTTTGAACACGAAATTAAGTGCATTCATGTTGCAGTGAATCTTCAGAGCTGACGAACCTTCAAGTACAAACGCATCTTTGTGGATTGCGTCTTTGAACTCAGTCAACGACACACAAGCAGATACCCCAAACACACTAGGGAATGCTCGTCGTCTCATGGTCTTCGAATGATTGTTGTCTCAAACGGAGATGTCATATTCGAAGAGTGAAGCGATTTTAGGTTTTACGAGTTATGTATTCACCTTTTGAATTTCCACAATTTTTTTATATTTAGATTTTTATTTCAAAAATCGTTCAACAAAAGAACCCTAAAGAACCCGATTTTGGGGTTCCAAGTACCCATTCTCAGGGGTTCCAAGTATCCTAAACATCAAAAGCACCCAAATATTTTTAACGAAGAACCCGATTCTTGGTAGAAGAACCGGTTCTCATGGGTTTGTTTGAAGAGGCATTTCCGGAATTTGGTTCTTGGGTTCGAGAACCCGGTACGAGTTCTAGAACCCCACCCACAGGTTCGGGAACCCATGCAACATAGGAATTTGGTGAACCTAATGGGGGGTTTGACGGATCAAATTTGAGTTGCAAGTTATGTAGGAAACATATGACATGGGGGTATCTGATTGAAGTTCCACCTTGCAAAAATTCATGGACATGAGGTAGGACATTGCTCAAATACAAATCAAATCATCCAAAGAGCCTCAAATCATTGGAAGGAATAAAGACAACCAAACTTACCAATGACTCTGAAGAGTCAAATGGCAGGGAGTGGAGTGTCAAGATTGGGAGGTGATCGTGAAATTAGTACTAGTTCTTCACCATCAACATCTGCAGAGCTCACATCATTTCTTCCCCATCATTTTTGTTCCTAGAACCCTGCCGTGCACAACCATCTTTCTCATCGGTTATTAAAAACGAGAGAAAGAGAAGAAGTTGACAAGCTATTGGGCAAGTTTCTTCTTTGGAGTGATATTCCTTTCGATGTTGTGGGGACAATCCCTTTTACCCGGCCAACGATTGATGTTATTTCTATTGTTGGCCCGAGTACAAAACCTTCATATGATGACTTTAGAAGATTGCATTCTTCAAAATGAAAAGGTTGACTACACTAAGAGAATGGAGGAGTTTAGGGGACCATGGGCACACACAAGATGCCTTGTGAGCGTCGGATGGTTGGACCGATCAAAATGGTAGAACCCTTATTAACTTCTTGAGTCGATTGTCCCAAGGAGACAATGTTTATGAAATCTATTGATGCATACGCACATATATCAAATATGCACGGTTATTATGTGATTTGTTAGACATGTTCATTCGGGAGGTGGGTCAACAACATGTTGTCCAAGTCATGGACAATGTTGCAAATTATGTTGTGCTTGCAAGATGCTTATAGAGAGGCATCCTAACTTATTTTGGACACCTTTTGTTGGCACTATATTGATTTGATGTTGGAGGACATAAGGAAAATTCATTTTCAAGGATATTGTTGAATCGTCAAAAAACATTACAAAATTTATATAATCATACATATGTGCTTTATTTGATGAGAACATTCACCAACAAAAATGAATTGTTGCGCCCACGACATTACATGGTTTTCCACCAATTTCATATCTCTTCAATCCCTCCCAAATTCATAATGGGAAGTAAAGAGAATGTTTCTTTCGGAAGGAGTGGTGTGCTTTGTCATATAGGCGCATTTTAAACAAGAGGGATAGGCCATATGCGGGGTCGGTTTTATACAGGAAAGCACGGGGCGAGAGTGCGGTGGTGTGCGGCATTAGGCTCTTGGTAAGGGTTCTTCGATTAGTTGATGAAGCCACATAATGGGATACTTGTATGAGACCATGGATAAGAGCCAGGCCATTTGGAGCTATTACGATGATAAGGGGGGTGGGGGTTTGAGAAACAACAACTCCTATGGGAAGTGATTGATGAGCGATGTGACAACACACCTCCATCGTCCCACTCATGCTATAGAGATTAAGCTGAAGCCTGCATTTTCTTACTCTTGTAGTTTCTTATTTGATGTTGAAGTCAAGGATGGATTCTTCACTTGTGTTCGAGAAGATGGTGCCATCTCAGGTAGAACGTCACCGAGAAATCTCCAAATAAATGGAGATATACAAGATGAAAAGTGGCACATTTAGCTTTGACATGGCTGTCAGTAGGAAGACTAAAATGTCGAGGCAATATTTAGTTTGTTTCAAAATTCATTGTCTCTTCAAAGTTCATACTTTGCTTCAACTTTCAACTTTGATTATTTTTCTTATGTTTATAATTTTCTTATTTCTTGTAGATGCATGGTGAAGAAAGATATGGTGGTAGAGTACTCAATCCTCAAGGCTTTCATTCAAGTTCTTAGCGAAACATGTCAACTCCTCGGGGATGCGAGCGCAACTAGTGTATTTAAAATAGCCATCACCAAGAAGCACAACGAGTTAAAATATTCAAATTAATTTTTGAATTCATTAAATAATATTTTTTATAATTATTAATTTATTAATTTATGACCTTGTATAGGTTGGTGTCCCAACGACTTAATGACATGGTCTACGTCTACTACAATCTTCAATTATAGGTGAGGGCGAGAACTGACGAGTACACGTTTGATGTAGGAGGCCATTTCATTGGATGAGACAGCTTCCTCTGCATGGAGGGTTGAGCGAGAAGCCTATCATGGAAACACGATTTTAGAACGGGCGGTAGTAGAGAGGAGGAGGAGGAGGAGGGTGACACCACCTACCCCTATCACCCAGGTGGGACGTGGCCTACCTCCTATAGCCCCTAATTCTTCAACTTCTAGAGCACAACGGGGAGTCCTTGCTATGCTGCAATTTCTTCATCTAGAGGCTTGTTACATTTTCTGTAAAGAAATGGGAAATTAGAAGTATTAGTTGTTTGGTTCATTCCATTGTATAAGACATTATGACTTATGATATGAGATACATTATTATAATTTTTGTTGATATTTTGAGGCTGAATTGGGACTCGGGACATGATTCTTTGTTATGTGTGATGCAGCACTAGACATGATATTACATCTTATATATTAGTTATTTTTTTGTATTTATGTGTCAATGCATTTATTTTATGTTTTGGATCTTTAAATATTAAAATTGAAAAAAAAAATGAAATTTTTTGTATTTGCCGATTTTACGATTTTTAATTCTTATGATTTTTTTTTCAATTTAGAATCTCCATCGGTTGGCTCTGTCATTGATGTTCACAACAATTTGCTTTGCACATTATTTTATTAGTTGGGGCATCATTAGGCCTAATTAGGCAAATCAAACCCTTAGAGGATCATATATTGATATGATGATCATTTCATTTGATCATCACTTGGTTGACCTTTATCTCTTCTTGAAATTTGGCTACGACAATTGGAGGAATTGAATATCTTTGATGCATTTTGATATTTGGAAATCTTCTCTTGGTTTGGAGCTTCAATTTTTGTCTCTTGATAATTGGTTATATTTTCTATTTCTTGTCATATGTATAATGTATGAAATTTTTGCTCATGAAGCTAGAATTGTTAATTTTTCCCCTAATGAAGAAAATACGACTTTCGATTGTGAGTTTCTTCATATATTTCATGCTTGGTGATGGGCCTCCAAATTGGACACAAATTAGGCCCATCTAACCTTTCTTAGGCACATAAAGGCTATATTAAATCTCTTCTTCTACACTTAATCTGTTTTTTATCCTTAATTTTGTTCACTTGGAAAGGTTTAGAGATAATTATAGTATGTGCCTAATATTATTTATTTTTGCAAAATATTGAGAGAATATTAGGTAAGACTTATGGCACCTTCTATAGGATGGACCACAATTGGATAATAAATGAACAAAATATCATGAAATTATTGAAAAATTCTGGAGCTCCATTGATTGAAAAATATAGGAATGTGTTCTTTGTCATTTAATGAAGATTCTAGTGTTGGGAACCAAATCCACTTTTTGAAGGACTTTGTATGAGTACCTATTTGATTTATATCTGGAGACATGTATTTCTTAGTCTTCTTGTGGAGAAAACTTGTTATTTAGCGACTCCACTTTCATTTCTAGTAGGGATGTACTTCGGTGATTCAAATAATGAAGTTTGGTGTCATTTTTAGCTTATAAGGTTGGTTTACTTCATAGGACTTTGAGTATCCTTGGGCTTGGCCATCCCAAGGCCTCAAAGCCCTCTTCAGCCCCTGGTATTTATTTTCTTTGAATGTTTTTTCACTTGCATCTCTTATTTATGCATTTACTATTCATGTTTCTTTTCTTGTAGGTCATATTGGTAAAATGATTGAAGTGATTTGTTTTACCAGTTATTTACAAAGTTACAAGCATGAATAATCATTAGAACAACTTTGAAAAGTCATCTTCATCATTGAGCTACTTGGATTGGTTTAGTAGTTCGCAAATCTAGAATTTCTAGAAGTCGCTTGTAACAAAATAGTAGTAATTTTATGCTATTTTTTAGAATGAGTTAATGAGCTTCATTTGAGTTGATTCCATACAGTTGCGTCATAAGAAACATTCAAGTTAATAATAAAATTATCCCATAGATTTTGCACTTGATTAGGTTAGGCATTTGATAGGTTAACTAGCTCACTAATTCTTGAATTTCCGGTTTAGAGTAGTAATGTTCTGTTATTTTTTGGCATATGTTAATAGGGGTATTTTGAGTGATTCCACTTGGAATGGAGTCCTATGACATCCTAAATTATAATAAAATTGTCTCTCCATCTCATTTGCACCCAGTTCGCTTTGGCATTCGACAAGTTATCTCTCGAGTAGCCGGTCTTGTAAGCATGTTACTCGCGGCCACCATCAGCAAGTGTAAACTTGACCATATTTTCTCCAAAGCTTGGTTTTGTCTCTTAAGCTTGAATCATGACCTAGGCTGCGAATGCAGCGATTGTGTGGAACCAGACCTCTTAAGCCTTGCCTCTTCTCCATTAAATTCACCTCTTCGGTTTGGATTAGTGAATGATTCATGACTTGAAGAGCATAATGATGATCCTCATGATTACTTTATGAAGCACCTTGTGAACTCTATTGGCAAAATTTATCTTGAGATACGGTGATTGAATAATGATTTTACGATTAGGTTTTGTTTCATGCATGTAAGCTAGGGTTTCCACTTCCAACATTGTTATTTCTATTACATAGACTAGGTTTTCCTTTGATATACCATTTACACTTTGCGAGATAGGTTAATGTTTACATTTTTGTAAGTAGGATTAGCATTACATTCGTGAAAAGTAGAATAGTCTTTTCCTTTGCAAAAGTAACTTCAGTTCCTCTCTGTAAAAGTAATTAGGTTTCCTTTTACGCAAAAATAAGTGAGTTTCCTTTTCCGCAATTAGGATTAGTTGGGATTTTTTTTTTCTACAAACATAGAGTACTATAGTCTCTTGCACCAACTTAGGTAGAAGTACACCATTCAACTGCACATATAGTGTTGCAACCTCTTAAGTTTATAAGACATTGCCTCAAATCAATGAAAGAAAGACACATTTCATGTTGCACATATAGTCTTTGACACCTCCTAAGTTTGTACGCACCTAAGGTTGATAATTTAACTTGGTAACCTTGGGAGTTGCAACATTCTTGTTGCAATACTAGAGACTCATCACTTTTTGGAGCCGTTCTTTGAGGATGTTTCAAAGTATGCATTGTTTCTTCGCTAGTTGATTCATTTCTTTTACTTTCTAAAAATACAAAAAAATTGCATTAATTATCTTTCATTTCAAAAACGAGAAAATTGCATTGCATTAGTGTTTTCATTCAAAAAAAAAATTCATAATAACAAAAAAAATCTTTCAATACCACCTCGACTTGATCACGTAGTCTTGATAAGAGCCACATTACCATCCACTTTTGTAGGTAGAAGAAGAGGAGGTAACAAAAAAGGTAGAGGAAAATGGATGGAGATGATGAAAATGAGGAAGATCCTCTTGGATTTTCCATTCAAGACAACGATACATGAGTGTTCATATGAAGAACATCCCTCCATCTTTCCTTCCCAAATTCCATGGTATGAGGTTAGAGGATCGACCTTTCTCCTTTGAATTTTAAATCCTATGTAGATCTTATGGTTACTTACTAAATACTCAAAAATTGAGATTGTTTCTTGCAACATTGAAGGATAGAGCTCTTAAAAGGTTCATGAGTTTAGAGATAATTCAATAAGATAATGGAATGATATGCAAAGATACTTCTAGAAAAATATAAGGATCATGATCTTAAAAGAGAAATCTTTAGAATGACTCAAAAAAAGATGAAGTCTTGAGGATCTAATAGATAGATTTATGTATAATGTTATAAGGACAAAATTGCATCATTTAGGATTTGACACACTAAAAACACTCTTACTTAGAACAATTAGAGATGAGTGGATTGATCTCCTTGATCTCATGAGTAGATATGATGTATACCAATTATCATTTCAAGAAATTTGTGAAATATTCAAGTGCATATAAAGAGGAAGGGCAAAGTGAAATGTCAACATCAGATCAGTAAGTCAAGGTTTGAACTTGGAAATTTGTTTGTAAACTTTAAAACAAAAATTATTAGCAATCTAAGTGAACAAGTAGAGATTATTAGAATGAAAAATGAGCAAAAAGATGATGTTGATATTTGTAATATCCATGCGAATCACATGCTACTAAATATAGCCCATCATTACAAGATTGACGAAATTTTATCAAAGGGCAGGTGGAGCAAGTCAATCACCAAAGCAACTTTGTTATTTAGCTCCAGAGGACCATGGAGATCTGTGACACAGTATGGTGCAAGAACCTAATTCACAATTTCAATTTATGCACAACCATCTCAAAGTAATTGGAACAAACCCTTTCCTTTGGAAACCTTAGCCATATCAACCCCAAAACCAATCTTGGCAACAAAGTTATGAGACCTTATTAGAGAAATCCACAATATTTTCCTCAATATCCTCCATACCCAACTACATAATATCCCCCAAAGGGATATTTTAACTAAAATACGAGAAAAAACCATGCAGACTCCACAATATGCCTTAAAATCACTATTTACTCAACGAGAAGATTGCCATGTAAAATAAACACATAAGCAACTGCAATCTATCAACACATCAAATATAAAGAATCTGACATTTTATTATAGATAATAACTAGGAGTTACAAATACATCGACCCAAAAGAAAATTTGAGACGGAGAGCGAGTCACGAGATAATTTCTTTGCCTTTGCTCTGCTTGCGATGACCTCCAAAACCGAACCCTGCACTCTCCCTCGAGCAATAGCTACTACGAGATCCTTTGAAACCCCTTTGTTGAAGATCTGAATGATCCTCCACTCCAATATCTACAAAATCTGCGAAACTTACGAATAAGTCTCCTCAAAGAGAGAGTTGGAGTTTCCGTCCAACACTCACAAATTACCCAGAGGTTCCGATCACAAGGGCTACGGATGAAGTAGAGAACCACGCCTCAAACCTGCCACAAAGAGAAATGATATGATCCCAAAGATATCTCTCAATGGCCTCCTCCTTTCTTTTATAGATCTCTTGGAGCCTTCTAGAGCCTTATTTTAATATTATTTTATTCATGGAGCACTTTTCCCTCTTATTAAAATATTCTTTTAATGCGAGAGAAAGGGTAAATTGGCTACACGCCTCCTCCGATCCACTGGCTCCCGTGTCCGCCGTCCCATCATGTAGGTATCCTTGTCCCGGTTCAATGAGCTATCACACTAAGGTGTTCTATCCTTGTATTCCTCCCGAAATGCCACCTTGAGTGTAATTAAGCTGAGTTAAGCCCAAAAATAACTCAATTTTCTGAGGGTGTTGGAATGCACTAGAACGAAAGGCAAGCTACTCGGATGATGGAATACATCAAGAAAATGCCACGGACATCATGAAACTCCTCAAAACTCCTCCAAAATACCCCAGGCAGCTAATGCTGTCTGTGCACAGGCTTTGTCTACTCCTTTCTGGAAGTCCAACCTAACCACATTTGTAGGTGCCACCAAAAAGGGAATATTACGGACCTTAGCCCCAGACCCTTTGCCTCAGCAATCCAATGTGTGGGCCACTCTGTTGGCCGATGCAACAAGACCAATAGGTTCCCATACAAACCCCATGGTGCTACTACGTGTGTCAAAGCCACCGGAATAGACCCCTCGGTGCGGGATCCCAAGCGGCCTCTCCTTGTATCTTGTCATCAAACAATCCTCTCTCTCGGATCCCCACGCCCGATGACGAAAATCATCGCCCAAGTCCCACCAATCGGACTACATGCGCCTCCCGGCTATAGCGATGCTCTAAGAGGTGAAGACCACGTCTCTGTTCTTATTTGTATCTATGACGATGTAATTGCCCCCTGTGTGTACCAACTCATCACCTCTCTCCAATCCAACCCCTAAATAAATCCAATGCGATCTGCTCTCTAGGCAAGAGATGGGATCTTGAAGAAATGTCAATCGCTTTTACTTGCTATTGGAATTTGTATCATATGTCATGTCTAAGGGCCAAAAACTCATTTGTGCTCCCTACGAAGAATATGATGCCATCAAGAGGTACCAACTCATGATCTCCCGCCAATCCATCATGGAAGAAGAATCCAATGTAGCAACACTTGTATCGTAACCACCTTTGAGTGTTGTACTTGACCCATAATCAACTCATTGTTTTCCTGTGCGCCCGCGAAATTTGCCTATGAAAAGCCTCCTCTCTATAATGGGCCAAAGGTGGGCAAAAGAATATGCGCAGAAAGCCCATCGATGTACTCACGGAAGTGATACTCACTAAAAAATCTTGTAGCTCTGCGGTGCATGTACATCTATACGCACCTCATCAATGTGTCGTCCCAAAGATGGATGCTCCACCATTTCCAACAACTCCTCCCCTCTCACGATCGGGGAATGTAATGCTCACGAATGTCCACTAACCGCTGTAGAACTATCCCATCAACCTCCACCATCTCCGGAAGGATATGGATACGCAGGCCCCTATTTGTCACCGTACTCGATGTTTGTGTGTGGCTTGCTCCTCCTCAATCGTTGACCCGGGTTAAGCAGCATAAGCATCATAGACTCAGCAAGCCTCCATACGGCTCTCCCAGAAGGACTAATACGCCATGATGTGCATAGTATCCTCCTATTGACTCGAGCCATCATATCTTTGCTACGGTTGAATCGTCACAAGTGACTCATCACCAGTATCTCCCCGTAGAGTCCCCCGATGACGCTCACCACCACAGCGAGTCTGACTCCGGCCCTCATCATCATCTCTACATGAGCACTCTCACTCCCCCCGAAACATCCTCGAGTGATCCCATGGACTCATGCGAAGAAGAGTCCTCATCATGGCATACCAAAGGAACGTCTACTTTGCTCACCTTTGCCACCTCATCGACATCTCTCCAAACATGAGTGATCGAGACCCCCAGGTTCTTTGCAAATGAAGCAAGTCCCTTCCTCCTCAGCTCATTTCGCTGCTCGATCCACCAAGCTGGAGCGGCTCCTCCCACAGTCAGCGTCTCTGAAAAGCTCAATGTGCTCAACTAGCCCTTGGGCTAGCTCATAAGCATCGGGTGAGACCAAGCTTGCTCTCTCCTCCAAATGCTCAACAACCTAGTCTGCGGCCTCGACAAATGGCATCACGGTCTCCCATACATGGCCAATGAGGATGGACTGCATGCTGAGCTATGGCTATATCGGAATGATGTCTCCTAATGTTGAAGAGCATTGGAACATTTGCGAGAATAAAGCCATCGCACTCAAGATCGATCATGACCTCATATGTCGGGTCATGGCCATCGCTCTAAGACTTTAAGCTTTCTCCCAAATGTAGAGCTTGCACGGATTGTATAAATCTAGAAAGGTTCCTACTATCGATCTGAAATTCTTTTCATAATATCATCATTGTAGGGGAGGGAAGGGTGTTGTTATCCTCAAAATATCAACTGAAAAATGAGCGGCTATAAGCTTGACTCTCTCGCTTAGATGTTCCAAGAAGATAAGTTTGTACCAATGCAAACATGAAGTAAAGCCAATTTGATCCCGTGATTACTCTCTGCCTTTGAAAGCTGAGTTGTATTCTCTAACATGGGAAAGTCATTTTCTGATCTTCTATCTTTAAATTCATCCCAAGTGCATAAGCCAATTTCCCACTTCTTCCTCCTTTTGTAAATTCCTCGGATGCCCTTTGTTGGAGCAAATTATGTACCTTCTTGGAGAAGGTTTGTATTCTGAACATTTTAAGTCTTCGATGCATGGTGGTTCAAGGAACCAACTTTTACATTGTTTAATCTTTTTGGTCTTTGGTTTAGATCACAACCTTTGAGGCACTACTATGTTGATTTAGGAGTTGTTTTAAAATCTTCATTGTTTCAACGACATATATGGAAGTATAGGTGGTTTAAATTTGGACTTGCACAAGGCAAGCCCTATAAGCACCGGGTGATGAGTGCAAGCAAATTCAACGCTCAATAGCAATGTCAGCCCACATATTTGCTCCTCTAAGACTACCCCATTTACCTAACTTTTGCCTCGATTTGCACAGTGAAAACTGCTCAGAAAATTCTAGGAATTTGGGAAGGTGATCCTTGCCCAAAACCCCGAAGAAAACCCGAAAGCATTTCCTCTAATTCCAACCTTCAAAATACGACCTTTGTAGTTTGGCTCTCTTCCAATTTCTCGTTTTACGCAGCCTTTGCAATTTCGCCTCTTGTCAATCATTGCTCTCAAAATCCCAATAACCTCTCCAATGGCTCTCCTATCAATTTCCCAACACCCCGGCTCTAAATCCCACCAATGCGGCTCCCCTACAATGAGCCTCCTCGTGATTATTGACCCTTCTAACCAAAATAAATGCACAGCAAAAATGGCAAATATGCATTTGAGCCAAGATCGAGGCTACGATACCTTTGTAATATCCCCAAAGGGATATTTTAACTAAAAATGCAAAAAAATATTTGAACTCCACAATATACTAGTAAAATCACTACTCAACATAAGATTGCCATGTAAAGTAAACACATAAACTTGTGCAATCTGGCATAAATATAAGAATCTACATTTTATTATAGATAATAACTAGGATTGAAATACATCTAACCCAAAGAAAGAATTGAGACGGAGGGGCGGGTCACCAAGAATAATTTGTTGCACTACTACTGCTATGATGACCTCCAAAAGCTGACCTTTGCCTCTCCCTGGGGGCTAGCTACTCTTTTGAATCCTTTGAAGCACGGTGAAGATACGAATGATCCTCACTCTAATATCTACGGAGAAACTCACAGAGAGCTTAAGATAGAGTCTCCTCAAAAGAGAGTTGGGTTTCGATCCAACACTCACAAATCACCCAAGGGGTTTTAAGATCCTGGGGCTACGGATGAAGTAAAGACCACGTCTCAAACCTCTCATACAAGAAAATGATAAGTCCAAAATGTCTATAATGGCCTCCTCCCTTTCTTTTATAGATCTCTTGGAGCCTTCTAGAGCCTTATTTTAATATTATTTTATTCATGGAGCACTTTTCCCTCTTATTAAAATATTCTTTTAATGCGAGAAAAAGGAGTAAATTGTATTCCTACACATACACTCCCTCACAGCTCACGGAGGCTAAGTGTCCAATAGTCCCATCATGTAGGTATCCTGTCCTAGTTCCAATGAGCTATCACACTAAGGTGTTCTATCATGTATTCCTCCCGGAATGCCACCTTGAGTGTAATTAAGCGGGATTGAGCCAAAATAACTCAATTTTTCGAAAGTTGTTGGAATGCACCGAACGAAGGCAAGTTGCTCGGATGATAGAATACATCAGCATCACCACAAACATCATGGAAACTCCTCAAAACTCCTCCAAAATGCCCACACGAGCCCTTCCAGTAAGCACCATCATGCAACTGACTGTCTGCTTCTTTCTGGAAGTCCAACCCTAACACATCGTAGGTGCCACCAAAAAAGGGAATATTACAACTCAACACTATCCATACCATCACACTCACCACAACCACAAACTCAACCACATCCATCTCAAAGGAGTCCACTCCCACTCAACTACCTATATCACCATTTCCAAACGGAAACATGGCAAAAAACTCATCCACTTTGTGTTGAAATTCAGCACTCAATATCTCCTCTAGATCTAAATGGTATTCATCTTAGATGAAAGTATTGCAAAAAATATTCTCTTGATGTCATTGAAGGAAAAAATTCGGAAAAAAGAAAGATTCAAATGAGAATGAAAGATATGGACTACACTTCATAGGCTTGAACATCAAAATGCGAGATTGAGAAAGTTCCATCATCGGATCCTCTATGTGTTCAAGAGAATAATCAACAAAATGAAAGATTTTGAATGTCATGGTAGAAGAGGACACGAAGTGATCCAAATGTGCAAATGAACCAAGGGCATCACAACTATGGAAATTTGGTTCCCGAAGAAAATCACTAATTTGCTGACAAGACACTCTTCTTCAACAATTCTTGACATCATCAAAGCAGTTGGTCTCTCATTAGGGTACATGTCAAAGAATATATTTCGAGCCTACAATGAGTTTATCTCCATGTCTTGATATGCACATGGCTCCATTGCAAGTATTCCTATACTGAAAGTTTTCATTTTTCTCAAGTACGGTAAAGTTGAAAAAAATTGGAAAAAAATAAAAAATAAGAAAAATAATCTTAGGTGAAAACCTTTTTGAGGCACCTAGATTGACTCCTTTGATTGAAAACCTCCTTGAGGTGGTCAATGGAGTTGGAAAAGAAAAAAGAAAAACGACAAAAATCTTAGGTGAAAACCTCCTTTGAGGCGCCTAAGCGGTCCTATTAGTTAGAAAACCTTAATGAGGCTGACTAGTAGGCACAAAAATGAAAAAATGAAAAGGAATATTATTTTCTCTATGTATCTCTCTCTAATGAATGCGGGTGCTCTCCAACCTTTACAAGCAACATGAACAAGTTAGCACCAAACAGAAAAAAGTTGAACAAAAACCTAGTAAAGAAAGTCAAACTTAGGCTTTCTCCTCCTTTGCCAAATGCTCCAATAGGACCAAGGTCATCTCAATCCATCACCCTCATCCTTTCCAACATCCATCCATCATTCCCAAGTCTTTCCCATACATTTTTCTCGTTGTCCTAAAGTGCTACGGGAAGGCTGTTTTTCTTCTGAGGACTATGAAAATACATAAGAGCAAAAATTGTTTTTGACCATATCTTAAAAACCATGCATCATTTTGTTGAGATGTTTCATGGGGAGATGTAAAAAGGATGATGGTAACATCTTAATAAATTTCAATGAATTCCGGTGCATACTTTTCGAGGAGTGGCCTCCATCTCCTACATCCATTTTCCATTTTTCTCGATATTCGTGCATTCGTTGGGCAAGATTTTTTATTGGGAGATACCTAAGGATGATAGAAACATGCTAAAAAAAATTTAAGGAGAACCCAATCTACCGTTTGAGGGATATGGATTAAACAAGTTTGTTATAGAATCGGCCAGGTACTACAAGATTGTGATAGACATAGACGAGTCAAATCCTACGTCTTCCTTGGGAAATGAAGAAATAAGTCTACCACCTCCATCATCCATCCTCCACACCATTTAGTCATACTCCATCAAAAATTCACTTGTCCATGAAAAATCCCCATTTTCACCCTTCTTTCATTACTTTCACCACAACGAGCTTTTGATCCTTGTCTATAGATTGATCATGAATTATCGGTGTTTTTGGAAGCATTATTTGAAGGATATTGTTGTTATAGAAGGGTTTTTGTGAGCGCTACAAGAAAATACATTCTGTACTTGATCTTCAGGAGGTACCTACAAGACCTGAAATTGAGCACTAGAATGAAAGACCAAACATCATGAAGACATTGGAGAAGTCATTTCCTCAATTTTGGGCAACTACGAACCTTTGCAAAGCTACTACAAGATCATTGTTCATCTCCAACAACAACCTTTGATCCATTCGGCACCTATATTTTGATCACATGAATCATGCAACTTCAATCAACAACGAAAAGATTCCATCCGAGTGGAAAACAATTGATGAAAGTGACATTTTGTACCTCGGAAGGGAATTCAACAATCACATCAACGTTCACAACCACTACATCCGGTTCCGACCAATCACATCGGAAGAAGTTCCACCAATCATATCGGTGTCGATGGTCACATCGGTAACTCCAACATCTTTGCAAAAACATACCAAAGGTAAGGCTCCAAGTATGCAATCCTCTAAAACTTTCATATGAACTTATTTTGGCAACGTTCCAAGTGTATGAGGGAAAAGGTACGTTCCAAGTGTATGACTTCTACTTCTGTTGCACCAAAACCATCCTAATCCAACGTTGGCTTGTCACCTTGAGAGGTGCTTTTCTGTCCTTTGATGCATGCCCAATACGCATACGAGAGTCCACATAGACTAACATCATCCCCTCAAGTATGTTCAACCCATATTCAATTGTGTCGCGAAAATACCTCAAAATATGCCTCATTGTTGTCCAATGCACTCTCTTTGACTCACCATAAACTGCCCCTGGTGACAACAAAGCAAATATTTGGCATGTGTGTTTACCAAATTTATGATAGAACCGATGGTACATGTATACAAGGTGAGTCCAACATCCTTGTCTGCGGTACATCTACCTTTTCCGATTGGTGATCATCGGCATAGACATGGGTCTACAATCCCACATCTGAATCTTCCCGAAGCTACGCTAGCATACCTCCCTTGATCGGGGAAGATCTCCTGACTCATACACTTACACCTCAAACCTAGGAAATAGTGCATCAACCTCAGATCCTTCATGTCAAACTTCGGCCACTTGGTTTCTCTTGAGTCTTCTATAAACACGATGACCTTTGTCAAGAAGAGTTCAGTGACATAAAACAATGAGATAATTGGCTCACCCTCTACCATCAAGTAGCAAGGTTGGGATCTGCATCACTCTTGACGAATCCCATCCTCTACGCAAGTAGTTGTTAATCTCGACCATACCACGCCTTGGGAGCCGCCCAGGCCCGTATAAAGCTTTCTTGATTTGCACACATTTGTGTGCCTCTCATGTCTCAAATCCCTCACAGTTTGTTTCTATGTACACCTCCTTTATCACCCTATTCAGAATGTTGTCTTGGCAGTCCATCTAATGAATACGCCACCATCTATGTTGTTAGGGATATAATGACCGGATAGAAGTGTATCTAGCAATTGGGGCGAGTCTACTCTATCTATCCCTTCTTTACTTTTAGCCCTTTAACCACTGAACCTAGCCTACTACTTCTCATTGCCATTTGCGATTAATACTTGATCTTGTAGATCCATCGAGAACCTACAGCTGACTTGTCCTCTGACCTCAACACCTCCTCCCAAACATCATTCGTCGTGATAGAACTATACTCTTCTACCATGGCATCTATCCACACTTGATGTTGTGCAACCTCCCCTAATATCTGAGAAGTTCTACAACTTGTACTTACCAAAGTTTGGTACTTGTCAAGTTATTTGCGCTCTCTTTTGTTCGTCCTAGTAGCTCCAATAAACTCCACCTTTAACGCTCTCTTTTGTTCGTCTTAGTAGCTCCAGCCAGCTCCCTTGCATCTCTTAATGTTTGACAAACTTCCTTACTAGTTCTACCACTAGTGGTGGGAAGTTCAACTTGACTCCTCATCTTGCCTCTATTGCACATGCAATTTTGTGAACTCATTAGATCTCCTACACTGAGGATATGTTGGCAGAAGTAACTATGCTAGATCCTTGTGGCTTGTCTTATTGGCGGTCCACCGGCTGCCGCTATGGGCGACCACTGCTATTGGAACAATGAAGCTTACGGTGACTCACTCTAAACACTGCTAGCATTTCTTGAGACTTCTTTAAGGTTTTGTCCTCCATAAAATTCATGTCCCATCTCACTATGATCTCCCCTCTGCAGAAGAACATAGATCTTGTATGCCTTAAAGGTTTCGATATACCTTGATTAAACTCTCTCTGCGGTTTTATCAACTTGGTGTAGCTTCTCATCTGGTACATGGCACTAAGCTATGCTACCAAAGATCCTCCAAGTGTCTAACCCACAGCTTCTTCCCAGGAAGACTTCTTCGCTGGTGTTATCTTTAGAGAAATCAATGAGGGCTACACTTGAAGTGATTTCTCTTAGGTTTGATAACATTTTTGATATTCTTTTACTTTTTCCTTTATTATGAACTTCTTCTTCTCTTATTATTATGTTCTTCTTGTTACCCGGCACAGCTGGGTAGTATCCATAGGAGAAAATTTTCTCCTAGATCGTCCCCGACGGTAGCTAGCGACGCGTTGCGGCCACCAAATAGCTTGATGTGTCACTATCTTTGTCCCCAGGCCAACCATGTGGTCCCTCGCCCATCTATTATGATCGTATGTTTGAAGGTGAGCCTCCTTGTTGAGATTTCGGGGTGTGGGGTGGCATCAAATATGTCTAGCTCCCAAAATTTGTGGAGGGACTAGAGTACATAAACTCTCCAAGACCAAGAAAGCGTTTTGGGAAATTCCATCCGGTGTAAGAGATATTTAATTAATTAATCTTTTTAATTAAGGACCTAAGTCTAACTTAGGAAAATTAAAGATCCAAATTTAATTAAATTAAACATGTGATGAGAATAACCAAGTGATGTGGATCAAGCATCTTCTAATCTTGGCCATTGATTCAAGATTAGATCACGACGTTGAAGTTTCGAAGTAAGGGAGCTTCAGAGGTCGATTTAAGAACACACACACTAGTAGAGCACTAAAGCTAGTACCCAGATTCTAGAGCGTGGTTTGCTAAGAATTTAAGAAGTGTTTCGGTACAGAAGGTTAGTATTGGCGAGAGGGGATGGTCTAGTCCCGGGCCAAGAGTACAATGAGGGCGAGCAACGAGCCAAGGCGGTGTAGGCGGCCTAGAGCGTGAGAGCCCAAGGATAGCACGGAGAGGCATCGGGAAGCCCGGCTAGGGCGGCGCATGAATTGCGTAACCCGATCTGAGTGACACACGCCCGGCTGCGGCGGCCACGAGTTGGCCATGCTCGCCAGGCGCGCAAAGGGCTTCGAACGGCGGGGTTTCTCGGTGGAAAAATCTTGCCGTTACGTAAATACCGTTTGAGGGTGTGAATCCGACGGATTTTACTTGTCTCCATAATAGAGGTATTGCGGCAAGTTTATTTCTCTGTCGAGTTAACCGGATACATTTGTACTTAGGAATGTAATAATAAAAACCTTCCGGGAAGCTAGCAACACCGGTTTTCCCGCATTGGGTTTTTGGGACATTTGTCTGGAAAACCCTTATTAATCACTGGCTCATTGAGCATGTTATTCGGTTTAGATCTACATGTGTAGGTTAATTAATGTATTTACTTCGATGTTAATCTTTGAAGTTTTCGGATTAATAACTTATGTAAGTAGGAGAAGTAAATCAAGAATTTAAAAGTAGGGTTTACGTTTAAGTAAATTCGAAATTTTCACACTCGACCACGAAGGTATGGCATTTCATTGGTGTAGTTACGTAATTTTGTTTACTTATCATGGACACTTTTTGGCATGGTTTGGTGGAGGAATCGGCAAAAGTGGATAGGTGTACTCTTGTCCCCTCTTCCCGATTTGGTTGGTTAGACTCGTATCCTAGTCCCGTGGGATCTCTTTTACGACTATTGGATTTAGCTTGACATTACATGGGAAATCTCGATTTTGGTTGCATGGTCTGCTTCTCGGCCTACATATTCATCCTCCGCCTCACTCACTTCTTGTTGCATCCTTTCCCATCCAAGTACTCATTTGTCCATTGGGTCCCTGGTTAGCTTCCCCTTCCTTGTCCACACTTTGGGTCGAGCCTGGAATGATGCCCCGGAGGTTGATGTTGCTAAAAGAAAAGAAAATGCATAATTTGGGCACTATCCAATACGAAATGTACCACAAAATACAAAAGATAGTCAAGCCATACAAATTTAGCGGTGGAGGCAAAAGCCAAACATGAACTCTACCCCCTTATCTATGGCCATCACCTTGGTTCGTATGGGCCCTAGATAAGCCCCCTCCAAGGAACCCATGATTGTCCCAGCCCTGTTGGGCAGATGCCCCACCTTCAAGGGGGTATCTCATTGTATCCTACATATCATACTCTCATCCCCGGACCCGGCCGGTTATGAAGAAAAATCAATCAAAGGAAAAGGGCATGAAGAAATTGGAAAAGCAAAGGCGAGAAGTAATTCATGTACCATGATTTCTCCCTCTTACACTCATATACCCCAGTGTACAGACTTCCCTATCCATAGCTACCCTTGTACCATGGCATGTGCCTTGGATTCTTCCCAGTCCCCACTCCATTCCATCCCATTACATGCCACCTATAACTTGATAGATTTACCATAGACATGTCCCCCCCCCTTTAAAGGTAGAAACCAGCTAATAGGGTCTGGATAACCCCCTTATTGGTGGAGACACTGTACAAGCCAAAGCCCACTATGGAAGGGCATGCCACCAAGAAATGTCCATTTGATTCCATGATTTGTAAGCTCTTTTACTTTATTACTCTAATGATTTGTTATCTTGGATGGTGAGGACGCATTAACTCTCCTTGACACACACCTTATCAGTTAGTGAAACCTTCAACCCCTAAGGAACAGTTGGTGGCAAGGATCTCGAAAGGGGTTGTCACATAATCTATGCTCTCTTTGTTTAAGCTATCTCTAGGTTAGCTATGAAATTAGTCCCTAAATGGAAAACTAAGTTAAAAGATGTAGAGTTTCTATGAGAGTTGTTAGAGTTAAATAGATTACTTTAATATTTATAAACTATTAAAGAAGTGTTGAGCAATAACCATCAATACATAATTTAAATAAGCATAAAGAATATGAAAACCGATTGCCTTCAAAGTATTGCTCTTTAAAATGAAAGTGTATTTGCTTAAGCGAAGTAAAATGCTTTGGAAATGGAAGAAAAGTAATTAGAAAAGTGAAATAAGAAAATGTTAGCACAAAATATTGTAAATTCTTTCCACGATAAATAGATTTATGAATCAAAGCATGAAGACTATCTTGCTCCAGTAGACCAATTAATTGTTCTATTTGCAAAATGTAGATAAAAATATTTTGCTTATGACATTAGTTTTGCTAAAGACAAGAAGAATAAACAATTTTCAAGTCAAATCATGAAGTGTATTAGCATGGAATGCAATTACACTGAATTTGATTGCAATTAATCTTGGTTACTTTTAATATAAAATGTCTAATCTAAGTAGAAGTCCTCACCTCTTATGCTCTTACAAGGTAAAAATTGGGGTGGCTTGTAAGAAAGAGGGAGTGAGGACATGGGGGTGTCGTAACGATGCACATTACGAGTCTTACAAGCTAGCGTGCCTTCGTTCCTACAGAGACAAACCACCTTCATAATTGCGGGGTCACACGCTTTTACCTTGCCGTGCCAAATGGAAGAACTTTCCAAGAAAGCCCTTTTTCCCTATAATTTCTATTAACCAAACTTATGCTTGAAGTAAATTTTAAATATGCAACTAAGTTGGAATGCCTACTATGATATGCAAGTAAGTTTGCTAGTGCTAAAAAAATGGAAATGCTTTTAGTAAGATTGTTCCACAAGATCACTTTTGATATTTGCTCAAGTAAACATAAGATGCATAAGCTTCAAGAGAAATTAAAATTGTGAGTGGCTAAAGATAAATGATGAACCAATTAAAAGTTTGATACTTATGAGCAATTAATTTGCATGTAAAGTAAATTACAATGCTTTAAAAATAAAATTGAGATTTGTGCTCACAATAGCTTTGCAAAAGAACTTTAAACTTGAGAAATTAACTTGACATGAAAATAAGTCATTGCTTTGAAAAATAAACTTGTCAAATACACAATGCTTCAATATTCTCAAAATGGAAATGTGGCATAACAATAAAGCATAGTTATTTAGACAAGTGCCAAGCTAAATAGATCAAAGTTTGCCCAAAAATAATAATGATGCTTGCATGAAGTAAAAAAAATTGCTTTACAAATGGAAATGTAACTTTTAAATTTGTAGCAACTATGATGAAATGCAAACTTAAAATTTGTGAAACAAACTTGAGAAAGAAATGTGATTTGTGTTACTTCTAATTAGAGCATGCATATGTGATGTGAAAGAAAATGGAAATGTCAAAACCAATAAGTCAATTCATCTACCAAATTTTCTCCTTGAAATGGAGAGATAGGGAGGCCAATGGGTAAACCCACGCTCCTACAACAAAAACATAAATTTTTATTATTATGGTGTTACAATGAGGTTAGAGCCTCTTGGAGGCTATAGAGGAATCGATGAGAGAATACAATGAAATATTGAAACAAGAAGGGAAATCCCTTCAAGTATAGGGCCTCAAGAGAAATGAAGGAGTTCTGATTGGAGAATACAACCTCAAAGTGGTGTACAACCTAGCCTTCTTCCCACAAGCTCTCCTAATGCCCTGACCTCCTTGAAATGCAACGGAAAGCTTGAGAGGACCTACAAACAAGAATGTTAGGGCTGCAAAACTAAAACCAAATTTAGTGTGAAAAGAGAGCATGTACGTATGTGAATATGCTGCAAATAATATACAAAGGCTAAATCAAGTGATGATAAAATATCCCCATTGTCTAGCTTATGAAGCTCTTAAATAGCTACATAATGAAGTAAACACAAATTGAAAGATGTAAATGAATTTTTTAATATTTTGATTCATACATAGACTATGTGAAAGAAGAGACACGTACAAGAACAAGTACTTTAAAAAAAATAGATCTATGAAATTCAAATAACGATGAGAGCTCCTTGAAAACAATGCCAGAAGTGATTTGGTCTCTTGAAGGGAAACGTCCCCTCACGCTTGCTAGTTGATTCAACAATGATCCTCTACAAAACTTCCAACAAACATTAGCTCATATGGATTAAATCAATAAAAAATGGCAAGAGAACTCTAGAATTTGTATGATAGAGTTGTCTAGCCCTAGAGCATATCAAATAACCAATTGCAAATGTAAAACTGAGTTATACATCTACAATTCAACAAAACCATATGAGCAAAATGAAATATAAATCAAAGGAACAAGTAGAGATATACCATCAATGATCCAAGCAATGCTCAATAGAATAACAATCATGAATAGACTTACAGTGTTTTTATTCATATGAAGAACACAAGTACATAGAAGCGAGCTTGCCCAAGCACAATAGCTCGTATCCAATATACAATATGAGAGTCCATGGCTCCATTATATAGAAAATTTGTAAGGAGCAAATCCCAATGAAAAACCAAATGCAGAAGTGGTGAAGGAAGAGATGACAATGCAAATTCAGATTTGATAAATTGGAGCTCTATTTCCAAGTGTAAAAATCGGATTTTGGCAAATGGACATCATTTTTCTTCCCTTATGTGCCAAATTCGAGATTTTATGATGGAAAGACAAGGAGTATATGGGTAGTAATACATGTGCGGACAATTTCCCACAAACATCTCGACAAAATATTCTCCCCAAATCCTCCCAAATATGCATTAACTTCACAAATTCGAATTTTCAAGTAATAACTCTGTTAATGCCGAAACTCGATTTTATTTGAGCACACGTCATTTCCTTGATTTTAGGAGTCCACATCACCTTGGGACTTCACATTAACTCCTCCATAATTTTCCACCTCATTTTCCACCTCATTTAACATGTGTGGATATTTAATTTTCTCTATTTATTTAATTTTTAGCTTAATTAATTGCCCGATTTCCTATAAACCTAGGAAAAGTGGGTTTTTGAGAGTTCAAAACACATTTCCAACCCTTCAAAAGTGTGTCATAGTAGAAAGTTGAGGTGGAAGGTGTAATTTTGATTACTCATAACCCATACATATACAAACTAACCCTTATTACAATTCAATTACAATTTTTATTGCAATTTTCGACCAGTAGGAAATCTAAAAAATTAAAAAGTCACTACCTAGACCTAACCAAATTCCACAAATTTTTTGTGTGATCTAGTATGGTAATATAAATGGACTCTAGACACTAGGACTCACCCAAAACCTCACCATCAAACCGTATAAAACTGGGATAAATTGGAAAATACTCAATGAATTATTAAGTCTTGATAGGAAGATGATGGTGCTTAAGTGAAAAAAAAAACCTCCCGGAAGTAATACTCACTTGTTGGCAAGGTTCCAAGCTACCTAGGTACGTACGGACACAAATCTTGACTAAAATTCATCATTACTAACATCACTTATTATAATTCCCCGTGGGCGTGGAATCTAGGTACAAAAGAAAATAACCAAGTAGAAAGAAGAGTTTAAAAACTACGTGAGCGATGATCTCTAATGGTACAAGTGCCCTTTGGTTCATCCTTGGGCATGGAGTCTTCATATAATCATCGAGTGCCACTTGAGTGGTCAACATTTGGCTCCATATGGGGATGCATGCTAGATATGAAGTGATGATGTGCAACAACTTTGGAATGCGGGATCCATCGACCAAAGATATATATCAGCGACATCCATTCAAAGTATCATCCAAACAAAATCAATTACAAAAATGGAAATTTTATTCTAAGAGCATAATTTATTCATAAAATAAATTTTCTTAAACAAAATTTACAAGGGATAAGGTTAGAAATATGATACAAAAAAAATGCCCCATGGCATTAGATGTCCTCAATGTAGTTCATGTTGAGAACTGCGTACTACTTTCGGGCGGATCCATAGGTGCATACTTACAGTCAATACTTACTGTCCAATTCTAAATATCTTAAGACTTTAATTCAGTCCAACCTTTGTGTTGTACATAGTCATCATATTTACCAAATCCTTTCCGCTTTTTCTTTTTATTCATAGATTGTGATGTTGATGCGATCAAAAGTAGACCTTTACGCGATCTTGAAGATGCTCGGATGGAGAATTTGAAGTATCGAACTTAGTGACCTACCTTTCTCCGTGCATATTCTCTAGCATGGGTGATGGACCAATCTCATAAGTATAAACCTAAATTCCCTGAGTTTCCTTGTGATGCGAGTCACCTTCGATCAACCATTTTTCAATGGAAGAAATGACCTCCTAATAATAAGATCGACTTGCTTCAATGAGTCGAGCTTATGATTTGTTTCTTTGTTCTTTTCCCATTCGTCATACGATCTAAGTTGGAATTTTGTACTGTGATCTTTCATTTCCTCCAACCTATTACGAAAAATGATTTGATTAGCCTTCATAACATTTATTTCCTTAGCATGATTTTTTCCATGGTGTTGATTAATTGCACTTGTTTGTCTTCCATGGCGAGCAACTTTTTGTTTTGAATAGAGGTCATCTAATTAGAATGATTGACCTCCATGGCATTTATTGCATGTACATGATTTACTATTAATCTTGTTTGATTGAGTTCCATGTTTTTAATGAATTGAACTTGGTTGAGTTGCATATCCTTAATCATTTGAGTTAACTCACATTGATCCTATCATTCTCATTTTGCTTGAGTTTTTAGCTTTGATCTTTCTTTGATCTCCATATTTTTCTTCAAAGGCATAAATGATTGGTTCTAGAGAATCAAAACTATTAGAAGGTAAGTCTATAGACCAATCATAGCATCGCCATCTAATGAAAAGATAAAAGCTTCAATTTAACGTCCTCATGGTTAATATCATAGCACCATTTGCTCATGAAAGGTGGAAATTATTGAAAGGTGAGTTTCGGTGGTAATAGTAGTGCTACCTAGAAAACTAAGCAACTTCATCAATAACCTCAGCGAAGCTATCCGGAATAAAATTCGGATAGCACGGAATGTTAGTAAAATCACAAGGGCGAAATGAGATCATTCAATATGCCATGCTCACTTGACCACGAAAGAGAAAATGGATATGGAAGAGGTTCTGTCCAAGATTAGCAAGAATTCTACGGGGAAGAAGGCTTCAAGCAAAAATCATGGCCGAAAATTAAATAAGTGGAGTCGCCATTTGAACGGGAATCTAACTCTAAATCCAACATTAGTGGATTTCTCAGGTACAAGAAGACTTGTCTGAGCAACAACGCCAAAAATGTTAACTCCCTTCTTTGCTGCACCTACCTACAGTTAGTGGGAAAAACTTCAACCCACAGATTATTGGTTGGTGGCGAGGAAACTCGAGGAGAAGGGGGCATCTACTAATCCCAACTCTCTCTATTTAAGCTATCTCCTCCGTTAGCTATGGGGGTGGTCCCTAAATGGAAAACTAAGTTAAATGATGTGAGTTTCTAGGAGAGTTGTTAGAGTTAAATAGGTGCTTCATAAGATTTATAAGCAAAAAGTGTTATGAGCAATAACCATCAATACATAATTTAAATAAACATAAAGCATATGAAAGCCAATGCCTTCAAAGTATTGCTCTTTAAAATGAAAATGTATTTGCTTAAATGAAGTAAAATGCTTTCAAAGATAAAACAAAAAGTAATCTTGAAAAGTGAAACAAGAAAATGTTAACTGAAATGACATAAATGCTTTCAAAATAAATAAATTTATGAATCAAAGCATGAGAGACTATCTTACTTTCGAAAGGAAACAATTAGTGTTCTACTTGCAAAATGTAGATAAAAATAATTTTGCCACAACAAAGTATTCAATTTCAACAATATTCAAGAGGAATAAACAATTTGCAAGTAAAATCATGTGTATTAGCATGAGATGATTTGAATGCAATTAATCTTACGTTACTTTTAATTTAAAATGCTTAATCTAGGTAAGTCCTCCTCTTGTACTCTTACCCAAGGGGTAGAAATTGGGTATGACTCTAAGAAAGTGGGGGCAAGGACACGGGGTGTCAATAACGATACCACATCCCCGCAATTAAATGCACAGTCGGTGTGTGCCTTCCTACAAGGGGACAAACCACCTTCATAAATGCATGGTCACACGCTTTTACCTTACTTCGTACCAAATGGAAGAACTTTCAAGAAAGCTCTTTTTCTCTATAATTTCTATCAGCCAAGCTTATGCTTGGAGTAAATTTAAATATGCAACTAAGTTAGAATGCCTACTATGATATGAAAGTAAGTTTGCAAGTGCTAAAAAGATGGAAATGCTCTTAGTAAGATTGTTCCACAAGATCACTTTCTATATTTGCTCAAGTAAACATAAGAATTATAAGCTTCAACAACAATTAAAATTGTGAGTTGTTAAAGATAAATGATGAACCAATTAAAAGTTTGATGTTCTATGAGCAATTAATTTGCATGTAAAGTAAATTGCAATGGTTTAAAAATAAAATTGAGATTTGTGCTCACAATAACTTTGCAAAAGGAACCTTAAACTTGAGGAAATTAGCTTTTGACATGAAAATAAGTGATTGCTGAAAAATAAACATGTCAAATACACAACACTTCAATATTGTCAAAATGAAATGTTAAGCACCAACAATAAAGAAACATGAATTATTTAGACAAGTGCCAAGCTAAATAGATCAAAGTTTGCCCGAAAATAATAATGATCTTTGCATAAAGTCAAAAAAATTACCTTGGAAACAAATGTAACTTGAAATTTGTAGCAACTATAATAAGAAATGCAAACTTAAAATTTGTAGGGAAACAAACTTGAGGAAAAATAAATGTGATTTGTGTTACTTCCTAATTAGAGCATGCACATGTGTGATGTGAGAAAATGGAAATGTCAAAACCAATAAGTCAATCCATCTACAAATTCCCTCCTTGAAATGAAGAGATAGGAATGCTAATGGGTAAAACCCACGCTCCCACAACAAAAACATAAATTTTATTATTATGTTGTTACAATGAGGTTAAGAGCCTCTTGGGAGGCTTCCCCTGGGAATCAATGAGAGAATACAATGTGAAATATTGGAAACAAGAAATAAATCCTTGAAGTATGGGAGCCTCAAAGAGATGAAAGGGTTCTACAATTGGAATACAAGCTCCAAAGTGGTGTACGACCTAGCCTTCTTCCACAAACTCTCCTAATGCACGACCTGGCAATGCCAACTTGAAGATTGAGAGGACCTACAAACAAAAATGTTAGGGCTATAAAAACTAAAACCAAAGTTAGTGTGAAAAGAGAACATGTAAGTATGTGAATATGCTACAAAATAATATACAAAGGCTAAATGAAGTGATGGGAAAATATCCCCATCGCTTGTCTAGCTTATGAGAAACTCTTAAATAGCCGCAATGAAATGAAAGCACAAATTGAAAGATGTAAATGAATTTTTTTAATATTTTGATTCATGCATAGACTATGTGAAGGAGAACCACCACCCAGAACAAGTACTTTAAAAAAATTTAGATCTGAAATTCAAATAACGATGAGAGCTCCTTGAAAGAAATGCTAAGAGTGGGTTGGGCTCTTGAAAACTTCCCCTCACACTTGCTAGTTGATTCACCGTGACCTACAAAACTTCCAACAAACATTAGCTCATATATATTAAATCAACAAACAATGGCAAAGAGAACTCTAGAATTTGTATGAAAATAGATAGAGTTGTCTAGCCTAAGAGCATATCAAATAACCAATTGCAAATGTAAGATAGCTATACATCTACAATTCAACAAACACATATGAGCAAATGAAATATAAATCAAAGGAACAAGTAGAGATATACCATCAATGATCCAAACAATGGTCCAATAGAATAACAATCATGAATGAAACCCAAAGATCTTTTATTCATACAGAACAAGTATATAAAGACGAGTTTTTCCAAGCACAATAGCTCGTATCCAATACTCACAATATGAGAACCACGGCTCCATTATAGAAGAAAATTTGGGAGAAAATCTCAATGAAGAACCAAATGCCAAGTGGTGAGAGGGAGGAGATCACAAGGCAAATTCGAATTTGATAAGTGAAGCTCCATTTCCAAATAATAGCGGATTCTAGCAAGTGGATATCATTTTCTTCTTCCTTATGTGTCAAATTCGAATTTTATGATGGAAAGACAAGTGTATATGGGTGGTAACCCATGTGGAAATCTCAGAGCAAAATCTCCACCAAATATTATAAAATCCTCCCAAATATGCATTAACTTACAAATTTGAATTTCAAAGTAAGCAACTCTCATTTAATGCCCGGAAATTCGATTTTATTTGAGCATGTCATTTCCTTGATTTTGGAGTCCATATCACCTTGGGACTTCACTTTAACTCCTCATAATTTTCCACCTCATTTTCCACCTCGTTTAACATGTGTGGATATTTATTTTTCTCTATTTATTTAATTTATGGCTTAATTAATTCCTCGATTTCCAAGTAAACTTAGGAAAAGTGAGTTTTGACGGTTCAAAACACATTTTAACCCCTCAAAGTGTCTGGTAAGTGAGGGTGAGGTGTAATTTTTGATTACTCAAACCCCATACAACTTCTCTAGGCAACACTTATTACAATTCAATTAAAATTTTTATTACAATTTTCGACTTGCGAGAAATCTAAAAAATTAAAAAATCACGGCCTAGACCTAACCAAATTCCACAATTTTTTATGTGATCTAATATGGTAATATACATTGACTCTAGACACTAAGAAAGATTGACCAGAGCCTACATCAAAGCTACATGCTGAGTTTGGGGTAAAATTGTAGGAAAAAACTCGAATTAATTATTAAGTCCTAATATGGAGATGATAATTAACCGAGTGAAAAAAACCTCGAGGTAATACTGCTTGTTGGCAAGGTTCCAAGCTACCTAGGCATTGTTATAAGACTCAATCTTGACTCAAAGTCATCATTACTAGTATAAAAATTACGGTGAACTAATGATATTTGATGATGTACGATGGTACAAGTGTCCTTTGGTTCATCCTTGGGCATGGAGTCTTCATATAATCTGTCAGTGCACTCGATGGTGAACATGACGCATTGGATCTTATGTAGGATTACAAGTGGGTCTCCATTTGGGGTTTGGTCTGCGGTGATTTTTATAGCATCGAGAAAGTGCTCTAAGTCTCAAAATTTGGTGTGGAGGCTTAGACACTTGTATTCAAAAAAACCGAAATCGTTTGTGGAAATTCCACTCGGTTCATGTTTTATTAAAATAATTAATTATTTCAATGGGGACCCTAAGTCTAAACTTAGAGAATTAAATAATTAAAGGACATTAATAAAACACGGTGTGAATCTTCTAGAGAACGAGATCCGTCATGTTTTAATCTTGGCCATCGGTTAGACATCTAATCTTGGGTTGTTGATTTGTCACCCAGAAGACTATAAAAGGAAGGTTTGAGGTCATTTGGGAGAACAGAGACAACGAGATTGATCTAAGATCGAAATTTACGGGAGGTGTGGTTTGGTGGAACATTCGAGGCTAGAGATCTAAGCGATGAGGCGGGGAATGGCATCCGGCGAGAAAGATTTTCTTAGTCGGTGGAGCATCGGTGAGAGGCGGAGGTGACTGGCCTAGCTAGCGGTGAAGGAAGAGGTTGACGTGGTGACTGTGTAGGCTCATGTAGAAGCAACACAAGGCCGGCGAGGTTTCGGGAATTTTGTTGGTGGACCGGTTCCCGGAGAAGTGAGATCCGAAGGCAGGAGGTTGTTGTTCCTCAACATCCACGAGGCAAAACGACTTGGAGGAGGACTAACAGGCACGGAAGTGGGTGACGCGGTGGATGGAAGTTCGACATTGGATCTATGTAGAACTGTCTAGGGTAGTTTTTTCCTTCATTCGGATCAACCGAGGAGACTCGGTGATTGAGTGAGGTATTTCTCACATATTTTTTACGCCAATATTTCTCTACTGTAAGCGAGCTAACCTTTGAGAGTATTCGAGAGATGTATTCAAACATTTACTCTTTGCATAATAATAAAACCCTTCGTCTGTGGACCGGTTTTCTCGCATTTGAATTTTACGGGGGACTTAGTCCAAAATAAAGGTGTGATATGTGTGAATGATTTCCTTGTTCGGTTCCTTGTTTTTTGAGAATCATAATTATTGTACGTAGGTTGCTTCGATTATTTCATGGTGTATTAAAATAATTGTGCCAAGTAAATTACCTGTAGATGAAGTAATTCGGATAGTTTGCGGCGGGATTCCTTTGATTGATTGAGATCTAGGAATTATCCTGGTATCAAAGCATTGATGTGACACGAGGAAGGACGGATACGATTTCTTAAGGGAAGGTCGTTGTTGCCTACGATCTGTCGGCAGATCCATTGAAGGATTACGTGGTTATGGCCGGGGAGGTTGAAATTTTTGTGGTAGTCTCTCTTTGAGTGAGTCAACGGAGAGAAAGGACTTCCGGATTCAAGATCTTCAGAAATGAAGGGAAGCGGCTGACCTTGAGCCTCCATGCGAAGAAAGAGGAATAACGGATTTTGGCGCTATTGTTGGTCGGAAAAGCATCGGAAGGAATCTGCAACATATATTTGAGGGAATTTCTTCCTCGGTGATTTCCTAGCCAAGGAAATCAGCATTTCTCGGATTCTTGAAGCGATGAGGAAGCTCGGAGACACAGCTCCCACCGGGGAGTGCGTAAGCTTGCCGAGGCTAGCATGTGGGGAGGAAGAGGGGACGGTCCCGGCCAGGTTTTCGGTTGAGATGGCATCTCACGGACTTTGACATCAAGATCGGTTGGAGAATATAGATTATATGATACGAAGGAACAAAGCTATGTTTCTTCTAGATGAATATGATTTGAAGGCATTTGTGGAGGGCTGCCTGGTAGTTGCCTTTGTAGATCTTTGATCAAAACAAAAAGTACAAGGATGATGGCGAAAGGCGAAGAGGTTGCTCTTTGATGGTATCAAGGACCACATCGTCTCACATTTGGATGGCAAGAATGCGCTGAGATATGTAGGTAGAACTTTGCATGATCTATATGAGGGATCTTAGAGCGGCGAGAGGTTGTACTTGGAGCGGCTCCATATGATGCAGAGATGCGCAAAGGGGAGCGCGTGGCTTCATACCTTATGCGGTTTCAAAGAGTTTCGCAGTTAGTTGTTGGCAATAGGTGCTACCTACACGTGCAACCATGGTACAAATGGCCCTTATGAGTGTCATGGAGAAGTGGCAAGTGTTTGTCGAGCATGCGGGCTAGGCGGCATTACCTAGTTGGGGCTTCTGATTGTGACTTTTCGGAAAAGGAAGAGGTAGGAGAGATATCATCAAGTGCAAACTTGATGGCGGTGAATGGAAATGGATCAAAATCCCTGGAGGAAGAGGAGAATGCAACCCTTGCATCGAAAGGATAGGAGGCGCAACGGAAAGCCCAAGAGCGTGATCTTTGCAAAATTCAAAGTGCTTCGGATGTGACCATTGGAGCCTATGCATCTCGGTTCCTCACCGGAAGAAGAAGGACAAAGATGAGAAGCATGACCCGAAGGTTGCGGTCGCGAGAATCGAGGAGGATGAGGTGGCCATGAGTGCCCACGCTTCTCTAGTAGAAGTGGGGTGATATTTAGTTGTAGTTCATCTCGAACTTGATTGGCTAAGATCATTGAGAGAACCCACCTCATGGATCATACCTTGCTACGGGAGCCACATGATCGGTAATAGTAGGATATTGGAGTAATCGGTCGAGCCAAGGAGTAATGGAGACGACAATGCGATGGATAGCGATGTTCATTTCTAGAGCGGCGAAGAGCAAAGGCGGCCGATGGCGTAGCAACAGCAACACGGTCACGGGCGGTGCTTACGCGGTGAAGAACATCAAAGGGACAACGCGGTAGCTATCGACGATCAGATTCTTCGACTGTGAGGTGCATCCAATGAACACTTGTTTAGTTTTGGGTGAGTTTTGATTGTTTCTCTCAACAGCGAGGTTGTAGTGCGGTCACGGTGTTAACGATTAGCGGTGATAATAGCATAGCGGTCTTTTGATGTGCTTGTGTGAGTGCTAGCTACATAGCATTTGCAACACTTGAGAGGGAGTTGCGGTACGGATGCGGTAGTGATAGTGGCGTGTATCATGGGCATCGGTACGATTAGCGACGGCAATGTGAGGCGATGGACTAGCATTTAAATAATTAAAGGGCATTAACCTTGATTGTTGATCTTCTAGAATAGAATCAAAGTCATGTTTTAGTCTTAGCCATCGATTAGACATATAATGCAGGTCGTTGATTTGTCAACAAGAAGACTATAAAGGAAGCTTAAGGGTCACTTGGGAAGACAACGAACCCTTTGAATTGATCTAAAATCTAAGTTTAAAGTGATTTGCTAAGAAATTGATAGAGATACGAGCGATTGAGGGCGAGATAGCATCCGAAAAGAGATTTTCTCGGTTGGTGGAGCATTAGTTAGAGAAATGAAGGTGATCTAGCCTGCTTGATGTTGAGGGAAGGGGTTGACGTAGTATTTGCATAGGATCACGCGAGAGACGGTGGAGAGGCCGAGCAAAGGTTTCAAAATTTTGTTGGGGGATCAATTTTAGAGGCCGGGATCACAGGCGGAACCCGAGGAGGTACGCTCCCTCGCGCATCCACGGGGAAAATGACTTGGAGGAGGGTAGTTGAGCACGGAAGTGGGTGGCGTAGTGTTGGAAGTTCCGTACTTGGATCTCCATAGAGCTTGTCGAGCTGAGTTTTCCTTCATACGGATCAACTAGAAACTCGGTGATTAGCGTATTTTCACATATTCTTCTCCAATATTTCTCTTTATGTTGAATAACCCTTGAGGGGTATTCAAAGATGTATTCAAACATTGCTACGCATAATAATAAAACCCTCGGATGTTCTTTTGCAGTTTTCCCTTGGTTTTTTTCCGAGAGCGTAATCCAAAAAAAAGGTGTCACATGTGTGAATGATTTCCTTGTCTAGTTTCTTTGTTTCTAAATCAATTTTAGTGTAGGTTGCTTTAGTAGTTGCTTCAATAATTCGGATACGATTAATTATGTAATGTATAATTTACTTAATAGAGGAGATACACTCAGTTGTTCATAGGTAGGATTCATTAGATTTGTTTGGATCTTGGAATTTGCATAGTCTCCCTATACGGGGTCCAAGCCCTCTAGAGGTCAAATTGGCACTTGTAGGGTGAGTGTTGAAAACCATGGGCCTCCACCATAGCGAGATAACTTCATGGATCCCCAACACCATTCATTGATTGCTTGTGTTCCACCTTTTTGGATGAGGATGATGCACCTAGATCACCATACTTGACCCGACTTCAAGAGGTTACTTCTCGCCATGATAGAGCATTCTAGGGCCTAGACAAGGATGTGTCTCACCATGGGAGACAAAGGGAAAGCTTATGTCATCATTTCTAGCCTTTACGGATGGTTTGCAAGCATTGTAAATCTACTTGGAGATCCATGAGGTGTTTTCATGGATATCAAGGAGCCAACCCTTGTATCACTATATTTGGAGCCCATTCTCTCAACTTGGCACAATTTGGATTCCACTAGGCTTTCTCAATGGCCCAACAACTCATCATGTTTAATATTTTTTCCCTCTTGAGAGGCTTACTATGGTATTATGGGGCTATCCTTGGTGGGCTTGTCACCAAGGATGTTATTATTGCACATTATTTATGATTTGGGACTTAATTAGGCCAAATTAGGCAAATCAAACTCTTTAGGAAGGATATAAATAGATGAGAGGCTCATTGTTCCTCTGTCATTGTTGATTTAAGTGTCATCGGATGTGCTCTAAAATTTTGTGGAGGCTAGGAGCTACATGGGGTCTCCAAGAGACCCAAAAATCATTTAGAAATTCCACCCGGAGTGAAAGTTATTCAAATAATTATTTATTTTTAATGAAGCCTAAGTTAAAACTTAGGGAATTAAAATAATTAAAGTGAATTACAACAAATGTGGTTGAGAAGCTTCTAAGTGACAAGGATCAAGTCTATTTTAATCTTGAAATTTGTTGATTGGGGATTAGATCACAATGTTGTTGATTTATCAACGGGAAAAGTATAAATGAAAACTTGTGGGTCGGTTGAAGACAAGTCGAGCAAATACTTAGTAGCTTAGGGAAGTTGATTCTTCGGAAATTTAGAATTCTATTTCAAAGGGAGAGTTGCGGGGCGAAGGAAGAGGAGAGTGTGCCATCGGTCAAATGCAGGAAGAGGGATAGAAAGCAACCTAGGGGCAACCTGAGAGGGATAAGCCATGAGAAAATTGCGTGGCAGTGAGGACACGGTCTACGCGCGGGAAGGTCACGCGGAGAGGTGATGCGGTGTAGGCAGAGGGGTCTCTTGGGAGTCGGGAATTTCTCTAGAGGTGGAAGAAAATTATCTCGAGGTGTTTTCATGAAAGTTTCTCCATAGTCTTGCCAAGTCGTTCCTTGTAAAAGAGATTGTTTGCTAAGAATAATAAATAAACCCTCATCTTGCATTGGTTTCCATGCATTGGGTTTTCTAGGGACAATTGTCAAAAGCAAGCATGTTGATGTGATTGATTCTTGTGCTTATATTCCATTGTTTTTTTCTCTATGAAATTATGTGATAAGCTATGATGCAATTTATTTTGATGTTTACGAAGGGTTTTTGTAAATAACTTATTGTGGAAAATAAGTAGGAGAAATAAATCAATTGTTACGGTAAATTTCAGATTGAGAATTTTCACAATCATCACTTGGATTGATTAGTATCTCTTGTGAAATTTCACATTACCTTTAGAGGACGAGTTTGGTTTCATGGATGAATTTTAGGCGTTTGGATACTCTCTTGGCCTTGGAGCTTCAAATTTCTCTTCAATTGATGATTGGACATAGTCATTGTACATGTAAGTGCTCTTTTTCATGTCTATTCTTACATTATCTTGTCCACATGAATAGTGTATGAGATTTCCATTCTCTAGATCTGAAATTTGCCCTAAATATGCGAAGTTGTGGAAATTTGCCCTAATCTATGCGAAGTTGTGGAAATTTTGGACCTTTGAAGTGTTGCATATATTACATTTGTCATGTATGATGAATGAATGTTCCTAGAAGGTTTAATTTAATTGAATACACTTTGATAAGTCATCAATTCTTCCACATTGAAGTATAAAATCGTTTGGTAGCGAGTTCATGCCTAATTTGCCATGCGAAGTTGCCTAAGGACTCCTTGATTGGGCAAAAGTCTACCAATTTCAAAATTACCTTGAATCCATCTCTCCTAAGGAACCTTGATCTAGCCTCTTGGTGGTCACTCAAACGAATATTTTTCAGGGATTTTCTCCTCTTTCGGCCTAACCCTGGTAGGTCACGAGGGCATCAAGCGAAATTCTTGCTTGTCCAAACCATTGAATTTTGAATTTTCCTTGCGCCGGGGGTTTTCTTAAGAGATCCTACGGTGTGAGGCAAATCCAACGGATGCCAATCCCGAGATATCGCAAGCCCTAGACATAAGACCATCTCTCTTTGGGTTGATTTGGGTCGGTGTCCTCACTTGGGTCATTTCATTTCGAAGGAAAATTTTTCCTTACGATCCTAATCTCCCCTCCTTAACGGGTCAAGCCCATCTAGTGTTGATCAACTACATATCACTTGACTTGGTTTGGGTCCTTTGTTCTTTGTGGTCCCACAACTTTATGACTCAAATTCCACAAGGATTGCATAGAAACCATTTCTCCGCCGAATCTTAGATCTAGGAAGCTTCTAGTCAAGGGATATTCTCCAAACCGAGGCTTAAGCATCCTCTTAGCCTGCCTAGAGAGCCCATCCACCTTGCTTCTAAAGAAAGTAAGCCATATAATTGAGTCTCTCTTGTGAATAGGCTCTAGGAAACACCCTCCATCCATTCGTTGATCTATTAGATCACTTGTGATTCTCTTATACGGAGCCTCCTCCCATCGGTGAAACTACGTAAAGCCGAGGGAGTTATAATTGAGGTGACGGTGGGCTATAGCTCCATTGTTGCCACTTGACCTAGTAGTTGCTCTAGAGGATCCTCTCTTAGGACCCCTTGTTAGTTTGAGCGATAACGGTTCTTATCATCAAACAACTACGAAAAGCAGATCAATAGCACACAAGGACACAAGATATAGGTTGCTATCCAAGATATAGGTTGCTATCCGGGTCCAAAACCTCTCCGGCGGAGAGGAAAACACACAAAAATCTCTTCTCTTCTTATAGATTCTTCAAATGACAAATTCCAAGACCTCTGATAGACTAAGACCCTTTTGAGACCAAGTCAAACCTTCTGGAGGATGTGTTTCTTCTTACCAAGTCAAATCTCTTTGTCCTGAGCCGATCTTGACTACAAATTTCGGCCCTCACTATGAGTCACAATTTTCACCCCCTACAACAAGCTGCAACTTCACACATGTGGGTGAATTAGGTTCTTTGGAGGCTTCCTCCTTCCTTTGCTTGGGCTGCTTCCTCTTCAAGGCTTGTAGGTGACCACATAGACTTCCTTGCTTCAAATTTCGGCCCTTCCTTGATGACTTGAAGACATCAATCTTGTAGTTACGGAAACCCTAGCCTTCTTCGCATGTATTGAGAGAGAGTGTGTAAAAATAAAATAAAAAATTATCTTCCTTCTTCCTTCTAGACCTTCCCTTGCTTTCTTCCTTCTTGTTCTTGCTTCCTTGAGTGAGAGAGTGAGTGATCTTCAAATGAGGTCGAGATGGTCTCTTATATATAGCCTTTCAAGGAGGACGAATAGCCTAATTATACCGACTTCTTCCTTTTGCAAGGCCGACTTGGTCTTGGAGGGGTAAATTGACACTTTTTGATTCAAATTAATTCTTCGACTTGTTATAAGATGTCCAATGGGGTCTTTTACATATAAAAATGACTCTATGACAAACCTAGAAGCACACAATGGGTGCTTGACCTAAAATAAATTGACCTTGAGCATGAAACCCATGCTACAAAAAAAATTAATAATACAATTTTTATTTTTAAAACATACGAGATCAAGTACATTGCATAGTATTGTTTGCTTTCTACACATCCATGAGATCGCCAGAGATCCCAAGCTAAAACATCCTCTAGTAGTGCTTCTTCCCATCTATCTCTCTTTGCCTCCCCAATTTGAATCGGTATATCCCATTAGTTGGATATTGTTCTTTTTTCCCATCATACTTGACTTTGTATTGTATTTTTCCTTCGCGAGATATCTCAATATATGTTTGCCTATTATCCAATGGTCATATACAGGCTCCATACGAAACTCACTTTGAGAATATTCTTTGCAAAAAAAATGTCTGGACATGTATTTACAAGATACATCGGAGAGCCAACCAATTGTCTATAACTTGTAGGATCTACGAGGCTTGATTACGAACTTCACAACCTCTTCAAATTGGTGCTCATGGGATTTGTCATATGTTTGCTATCCATCATGCCAAACTTTTATCACGATTATGTACTTTCCTTGACCTATATATATTTCGCAAAGTTCTCGCCAAACTTCCAACCCCAAGTAATAATGCATGAGCCCTAGATCCTTAATATCGAATTTGGTCAATTGTTTCTTACATTCTTGAATACGACTTTCGACGCCTTTTATGAGTAAAGTCATCCACATATAGAAGAATGATCACTAGTTCATCCTTCACTACTTTGGTGTAATGTTTGGATACGCTGAGCTCATAAACCAATCCTTTGTAGATATGTATCCATCCTAGCATAACAAGTTGGGGCTTGTTTAAGGCCATAAAGTGCCTTCTTTAGTCCTGACATGAGTTTCTCTATTATGTACTTCAAATTCCAAGGGTTGTTCAATATATACTTCTTCTCAATGATACCATTCACGAAGGTTGTCTTGACATCCATTTGATGGATGTTCCATCCACATAGTTGCTTTATGGGAGACCAACGATCTTATAGTTGTGTATATTTTTGCGGGTGCAAATGTTTCTTCATAATCGATTCCTTCTTGTTGAGCGAAACCCTTGCCACAAACCTTGCTTCGTACTTGTCAATGCTTTCATGTTGCATGCTTAATCTTGTGAGGCATTTGGAAGTTACCATGATTGTCATTAGAGCTAAAGACGATTTCCCAAACTCCATTATTCATTATAGACTAATTTTCTTCTTTCATGGCATCTTTCCATTCTTGATGTTTGACAACTTCTTCAAAAGAGGATGGTTATTCTTCAATCAATTTTATTTATATATGTTGTATACCACCCGGAATATCTTTTAGACTTTTTACTTTCCTTGAATGTTCCTTTAGTTAAGCATGTCATACTTCTTTGAAGTTGATGTTAATCAAGTGGGTCTCTTACAAGTTTCAAGGATTATGACTTGTTGCACGGGTTCACTAGGAGATTCCTCTTCATGATTAGGTATAGTATGTTCCTCTTCCCTTGGACATTCTTCAAAAATAAGTAGTTCTTCATCATCAAAATCAATAGGGGAAATACTGACTTCTTGTCGGAAACGTTTTAATCAAAAATCCCACTACTCTACTTACTTCAATTCGATGACCTTCCATAGCGTAGATCCTATATGCCTTTGACGAGGTACTATAGCCAACAAATGTGCCCTTCATTATTTGTAGGATCAGGTACAACTCCTTTTATCTTTTGAAATGTGAATGTAGACGGAAACCAAATATTTGAAGATGAAATGCCACTAAGTTTTCTTGGTAGATGCTTCTTTGAGGGTCATGTTATCAAGTATCTTATGAGGATTAGATTTTGAATATAAATTTGTTGTTTTGGATGTAACCCATAGGAATTGAGTAAGTCTTGATCATGTAACATATCTCTAATGTATTCTTCAATTGCAAGTTTCTTCCTTTCTACTACTCCATTTTGTTAGAGCTTATATGGAATTATCAACTCCTTCTTCCAACCTCCTTCTGAGGAAAGCTATGAGCACGTGTGTATGTTATTCCCCTCCATTGTCAAATCTTAGCACTTTTATCTTCCTTTCTATAAGATTCTCCACTTCTACCTTGAATTCTTTCAAAAAATTTCAAATACTTCATCCTTGGACTTAAGTAAATAAATCCGGAGTCTTTCTTGGTGGTCATATTGAAAGTCACATAGTAGAGATAACCTCCAAGAGATTTGTAGCCATAGGACCAAAAACCATCAAAGTGATGAGATCCAAGATTTCCTTAGATCTTGAAGCATTGCTTCAAAGGGTTTCTTTATATTTTTACCTAGTGCATGTCGCTTACAAATTCCTTCATGCTCTTCCTCCAGGTTAAAGGATGCCATTTACCATAGAGTTTAAAGATGGTAAGATTTCGTAATGAAGGTGTCCAAACCTTCTATGGCAAAGTTCACATGGATTGATTTCAAGGTGAACCAAGGCTTGAGAAGAGAGGTGTAAGTAATTTTATAAATTCTCCCCTCCCCACAAACTCAATGATTTTTTCCATTATTATTGCTAGAGCCCTTATCCCATACCATAACTTCTCCATCTACAAAATCAATTCTATCTCCTTTATCTTCTAGGAAAGAGAAATGAAAGTAATTTTTTCTTCAAACACGGGACATATAGGATCGGAATATTGTTGAGATGTATGTTCCCTCCATCTTCCAACTACAACATGGCTGATCCAATTCCTCATTTTGCATAGTTTTCTTATCTCCAAGCTCAACTAAATAAGAAGTTATTCGTGTTGTTTGGATTTCTGTTGGGCATCCATAGATTCTTTCAGCTGCTTAATAATAAAAATCCTCGGTTATTTACGTTTTCCCAAGTTGGGTTTTAGGGGACATTTGTCCAAAAATAAGCATCTTTTATGTGTGTGTGTGCACAATTTTCTCAGGTTCCAATGCTATTTTTTTTCACGGTTTTATTTATGAAGAAAATTTTTCATGTGATTTATTTAGTATTTGTCGTAGCAAAGAAAATGTTAAAAAATAATTAACAATTAGAAGAATAATTTCCATTTATTTTTAATAGGATTTCAGATTTGGAAATTTTCACAATCTTTAGTTGTCCATGTTCACCCATCATATGTCTAGAAGTTCCATTGTCAATTACCCATATGTTGTCATCTTCAAAAGTACACCTTAAAAGTCTTAAAGTTAAATCCTTTGTTCTTTGTGGTGGAGGTCTTGGTCATATAGTTCTTGATAGATAAAGAAATCCCCAAATGCTTTGATGCCTTGGTTGAGGTGTCTTTGTCATCATGGAGAACTACTTAAATGAGAACTTCTTCAAGGATGTGGTGATCTTCATTATGTCAACGTTAGCTCTGATACCACATTGAGAAATCAATAAGGGTTACAATTGAAGTGATTTCTCTTAGGCTTGAAATGCTTGCGTGTGATATTCTTTTACTTTTCTTTATTATTAGCTTCTTCCTCTCTTATTATTGTGTTGTTCTTATCATCAAATAGCTACTAAAACATGGAGATCGATAGTACACAAGGACACGAGATATAGGATACTAGCCATGGCAAAACCTCTCCTAGAGGAAAACCCACAAAAAATCTCTTCTCTTCCTATAGATTCTTCAAATGATGAATTCCAAGACCTCTAGACCAAGACCAAGACTCTTCCAAGACAAAGTCAAACCTTACGGAGGATATGCTTCTTCTTACCAAGTCAAACCAAGTCAAATCTCTTCCAAGTGCGGGAACTTTGACCCCTTAATACGAGCCTAAAAATTTCAGCCCACGTAACAAGTTGCAACTTCACATGTGTGGGTGAATTAGGGTTCTTTAGACTTCCTCCTTCCTTACGCTTGGTTTCTTCCTCTTCAAAGGCCTGTAGGTGACCAAGTCGACTTCATTTCTTTTCGATTTCGGCCCTTCTTTAAAAAAGTGGTGCCCACCTTTTTTGAGTACCCTTGTACCTTCCTTGATTGTCTACCTTTGGTGGTGCCTACCTTTGGTACCCTTGTACCATACCTTATGAGTGGTGCCTACTTTTAAGGATACGAGGTCCTTAGTTCATTGAAGATTTGAGCACCTTTTTGTTTTCTTTTTTAGTACCTTTGGTACCTTTTGCTACCTTTATACCTTTTGGTCATACCCTTACCTTCTTTTCTTCTTTTTTGCTTTTTTTCTTTTTTTCATCCGAGGTCCTTACTTCATTGAAGATTTAGGTGCCTTTTTAGGCACCTTGTACCTTTAGTACCTTTGGTACCTTTTGCTACCTTTATACCTTTTAGACTCTTTGCCCTCTTTACTTATGTACAAAAAAGGTCTTAAAGTGAAGAAGAGAAAAAGAAGATGAAGCTGATAACAAAAACAAAACAACAAACAACTTTCACTTTATAAAAGTGGCAAAAGGTAGCAAAGGTACAAGAGTGCCTAGAAAAGGCACCTAAATCTTCAATGAAGTAAGGACCCTCGAATGAAAAAAGAAGCAAAAAAGAAAAAAAAAAAAGAGACGAAGAAAAAAGAAGGCGAGGGACGCACCAAAGGTATAAAAGGTACCAAAAGGTACCAAAAGAAAAAGAAAAAAAAAAGGTGCTCAAATCTTCAATGAACTAAGTACCCTGGAATCCTTAAAAAAGAGTAGGCACCACCATAAGGTATGGTACAAGGGTACCAAAAGGTAGAGCACCACCAAATGTAGATAGTCAAGGAAGGTACAAGGGTACCAAAAGTGGGCACCACCTTTGACTTGAAGACTTTGATGTGTAGTTGCAGAAACCCTAGCCTTCTTCGCACGTGTGAGAGAGAGAGTGTGTAAAAATCGAGAAATTTGTGTCTTCCTTCTTCCTTCTAGACCTCGGCTTGCCTTCTTCCTTCTTGTTCTTGCTTCCTTGAGTGAATGAGTGGCCCGATCTTCAAATGAGGTCGAATGTTGTGTTATATATAGCCTTTCAATTATGACAAATAGCCTAATTAGGGTGACTTTTCCTTTGTCGGTGACTTGTATGGAGGGTAATTTGACACTTTTTGACTCAAATTAGCCTCTCTTTTGACTTGTTACAAGATGCCCAAAGGGGTCTTTTACATATGACAATGACTCTATTGACTTCTTGACTCTATGACAACCTAGAAGCACACAATGAGTGCTTGACCTAAAATAAATTTACCTTCATCATGAAACCCATCAGATAAAATAATAATAATTTTATTTTCTTTTACTACATACAAAAATTAAGAGTACATTACATATTGTGAAGACCGAACCTAGTTACATATTTCAACATTATCCTCCCCAATGCCTTGCGAGGAACCACGATTACGAATATACACGGTCGTGTTACATGCTTTTCCCACAACAACCTAGGAAAATCCTGTTAATATCACATCACCTTTACCTTAGACTATAGATGTGTTCTTCACTCCACTACACGATTCTATTGCGGTGGTATGGAGTTGTCCACTCCTTTTACGATGCCTTCCTTCGCACGAGTCTTTGTGAATTCATTATGCGTACTCACCTTCGTGGTTTGAAGGAAGTGTCGTGATATTTTTTCCCTTCACGCATTCTCCACGAGCCTTAAACTCCTTGAAGCGATTGAAGATCTCATCCTTCGTTTTCAAGAAAGAGCTGGTGATCAATGAAGGTAATGAAATATTCGTACCCTCCTAGGGATCTAGTGGACATCGGGCCACAAATATGCATTGTATGGTACCTTACACCATCGGCTTGTTGTCGATCCTTGGGAATGTTTATGTCGCATATTTCCCAAACATGAACCACTTACCACCTCATCATGTTAAATTTCAGTCTGGAACACTTATCCTTTGTCTCCCTAAGCATCCCAAGTGCTCCATGGTGTAAGTGTTTCATCCTCCTATGCCATAATTCATTGGTCTTTGACACTATCACTACTACTCCTAACTAGTGCCATTGGAGTTTTGAGCGCAACTTGAACAATTTGTTACTTCTTACCCCAATCTAATTCACCTTCTTCAGATTCCAGAGGTTTATGTACACCTTCTTCCCTACAAAGTGGACATCATATCTCTCCCTGTCACAATAGCTGGAAAAGGCGAAATCGAGGTTCATACCCATTCTTGGCACATGCAATACATACGTGACAACGAGTGCTTGCTCTAACTCCCTCTCTATGTCAATGGTAGCTCTCCCGGCTAGAGTGCATTTAGTCTTGTTTCCCATTGTTATATGAAAGTTCATTTTCTCCTCATTATCGGTGGAAAATATTCTCTAACTCTTTTCATATGAGTTGACGCTCCACTTGTCTATATACACGAGTTCATGTGGTGAGCTAGTCATGCAAGCAAATTTTTCTTACAACCTGGGAAGACAATTTTGTAGCCCCGAGTCTCAAATCTATCCATGGCCATTCCCGAAAGATTCTAGAAAAGCTACTAGAGACATCATGAGTATAGTTTCGTGTCTATTTTGTCTTCCACCTAGCATCGATTCGCCCCTGCGCAGAAGTCTTTGCCAAAACCCTATTGCGCCCAAAGAAATTTGTACGCGAAGCTTACTAAGTTGTTGCTCCCTCTAGGCTATTTGGAATCGCTTCCTCGAACAAATCAAACTTTCCGCCACATAGTAGGGGGGGAAATCGAACCTGTCTGACAATTCGCATTGTACGACGCTCGCCTACAGCGGCCTACGAAAAAAATTGTCCCACTTGCTCCTTAGAACGAGGCGAAATTTTTTTCTCTTTGACTCTGAGCCTCACATTCGTCAAATATGCTCGATACCATGTGAAAAATTTAACTCTCTTGCAACAACTATAAATTATTCTTCTTGTGAGTATAATTATGCAATTTATTTGCTACGACAAACAACAAATAAAATCACAAGCTACAATTTCACCATTAAAAAGATGTAGAAAATAAAATGTTGGAAATGAGAAAAAGCTAGCACACATAAAAATGACAATTATTTTTGGACAATTGTCCTTCGAAAACACGGTGTGGAAGCAGTTTTAACAGGCGAGGGTTTTATTATCATGCAACAGTGAAATTGAGTACAATAAAATGACGCCAAACTAGTGTTTCTATCTAAGAAATCTTGACAAAATCAAGCTGAGGTAAATTACCCTCCTCTCGAAGCAATCCCGACTCAATTTTCCCTTAGAAAGCCCGACTCCTTGAATGAAATGTGTCCACCCACTGCACGGTCCTTATACACTCGGCTCGGAACTCCTGCGAGATCGGATATCTGCCTTATCACCGAAGTGACTCACTTGACCCTGCGGGAACTTTCTCGGCCACGGCAACTAAATCAACTTCTCCTTCTGCGGAATCGAACTTCCCCTCTTGAGGCATTTTTACTGACCTCCTAGAGAAATAACTCGACCTCCTCTCGACCTACGAAAGCCCAAGATCCTCCTCACGGAATCATTGTCTTTGCCCCTCCGTGTCCCTGCAGCCCAGACTCTCTTCCTCTACTCAACCTATGAAGGCCGGATAGCTCAGCACCTTAAAGGAACTCGCACTACGGAAACTTTCACTCTGTGTGGCACTGCATCTCTACCCATGACCTCCTCTTATAATCTCCAATTGAGTCCATGATTAAAACTTAAACGATGGCTAAGATCACCTCCAAGTCGATAGGTGTGAGTTTCTACCCAAATTCTCACCTTTCTCAATTAATTACTATTAATTAACCAATTTTACGTAAGTTAGACTTAGGAAAAATTTAAATGATGGTCAATTAATTTAATTGAGCGATCTCTAAGAGGAATTTAAAGGTAACATAATTTCTAGAGTTTTGGAAAATTCATGTGTTTTAGCCTCTCCACAAAGTTTGAGACTAGAACACCATACGGGTACTTCTAGAAAACCAACATTATTTGTTAAGTTGTTGAATGGTGAATGCTCTAACTTATGTACTAACTATCTCCTAGACCTTGTTAGTTTAACAAGCTTACGTTAGAATCCTTCCTTAGGGTCCACCTCCATTGGCTTTAGCTAGGAGAGCCTAGATAAAGAGAGTTGGTAGGTGACAACCCTTTCTCGAGCTTTGCCACCTAGGCCACACCTAGTGGGGTTGAGGATTTTTGTAAATTTTGGATAAACGAACGTTCTATGTATGCAAATTTACTTTAATCTTCTAGGGCCCGATACAATATAGCAATCACATAAACATGAAAGTAAAATGTCGATAGAGCATACCAATAGATCAACAAAAGACAAGCCAATAAAATAGATCAAATTTACATGTCTTCTTGTCCAACAAAGATGTAGAATAGTGTGTGTTACGGCGATCAACAAGACGCTTCAATCGGCAAAGTCTTTCTTGAGTCGGTAACCCTCTGAGTCACACACATACCCCTTGTTGTATCTCAGAAAACAATCCCTTGGTTGCGAAAGGAATCGGTGCTTAAGAACATTTTAAAAGTATGTCATAGGAATGATTTTATCATGAGGTCTTCGTTCTATCGCTTTAGGAACTAGTTTTCTAAAACATAATGATGCGAAATAATAAAAGATTTCACAATGCCATTCCGCGCGATATCTGAATGGAAAGAAAGAAGCTGCAGGAAACTCAAAATAATATCTTTGAGAAGCGAGAGATTTACCACTTTAAAGTTTCGGAAATTCATGGAGAGAGGACACTTCGAAATAATTTGTTGTAAACACGAGAATCTATTATTTAAAGTTTCATCAAGTTTGTGAAGAGAGGAAACTCAAAATGATATGATGAGTAGAATCCTATCCTTTAGTTGAAGAAAAGAATTAGTGAAAGAGAGAAAAGTTGAAGTAAGAAAGACATAAATTAAGGTTATTTAACTCTTACTCACGGATATAATTAAGAGACATTTTCACATTACTTCACTTCATTTAAAGAAGAAGAGACACAAAATGGCACAAGAAATATGAATCACCATCAACGATTTACGACTCTTTTCTTTTGTTATCAATCAAAAAAAGTACAAAACGTAATCCCCAAAGTCTAAGAACTACTTCCCCCCCCCCCCCTTCCTCTTTCTCCCTTTCTTAAATACAAACAAGCGGTTTATGGCCTCGACCTTCTTGAAACTCTACGCTACCTAAATTGTTAAACTATTGATTACATTGCAATCGAGGACACCATTGTGGCTTCGATCTTAATCAAAGAAAACAAAATATACTTGGAATATAATCCCTTTCTTGACACGATTTCTTGTTGATGTGTCTCCTTCCGTTTTGGTTGTGTTTGTCCTAACCAATGTTGCACGAAGCGGGGACGAAGCGGGGATGTTTTTTGGAGACGGGGACGCGGGCGTCATTTCAAAAAATCTAGGAAGCGAAGCGTCTCGGGCCGATCTAACATATATATATATTTTTATTTTTTATTTTTTTGCATTTATATATTAAGCTCAAAATGCAAATTAATTGTAGAAGACATGGAAGCATGCATATTTGTACATAAATCAAGATAGATATGACATCCATTGTACATTAATGATTAATTATTTGAGCATCAACCATTTCAAGAATAGATGCATCAACAATCTATAATATAGATTCTTCTCCTCTTATCTAGCCTTTACTCTACCTCGATTATCTAGGGACATTAGTCAAAATTGCCCAATTTTGATCAAACCCTAATGCAAGCCTTAAAAAATGGTAAAGAGAAAGAACTTAACTGCTTGATCACGTTATTTTGACTTGATTGAAATGTAATTTTTGCTAACGACATGACAAAGGAGTTCAACAATTAACACCACCAACACTACGATTTTCATATGGACTTGGTGCTCTTGATTAAATGCTAATCATACCCTCATACATGATATAATCCTAATGACATGCCACCATACCACTTGATCTGAATTCACGAAAAGTTTATTGAAATCCTAACTTGAATTTGGAAGAGGATATGAAATTCTATTTTCTCCATATGAAGTCCGATCGAGTGAGACCCTCTCAAACATCACGAGTCATTTCATGGTAATGTTAAAATTTAAGTAAAGGATGAAAATGAAAAATAAATGAGAACTCACCTACTAACCCAACCAAAGACAAAATTTTAAAAAAATCAAAATCATTTTGACCTGCATTAGTCGGATCAGTACGACGCATGTACGGAACCGTTGCTTGATCAGTACGGATCCCGTGTTTGGAGACGCGGCGGTTCCGTACGGCGATCCGTCGTACGAACCCGCGGATCCGGCGTACGGAACCGCGATTCCTGGCGTACGGATCCGATTTGGCAAGAATCGTAAATTTTTTTTGGAAGCCGCATGATTCCGGGTACGGATCCGTCTCGGGACGCAGTTCCTGCCTTGGAGCGGGGGGCGTTTACTGTGATGGTCCTAACAATTTGCATAAATGCATCTCCACCCGACTGCTTATACTTTTGCGTTTAGCTTGTCATCATGTCACCTACTACCCAACTCTTTGCCTCTTCTGTGCATGCTGTTGTGTTTGATCTTCTACTTGCTTGCTGCGTCGGGTCACTCACCGAGTCTCTGCCAGCGTTCAAACTTTCCTCTTGATTATCAAGGCATTTCACCGGCTTTACGTTATAATCCTCCTTTCCTCCCGTCGTTTTAACACAAAAATGCCTTACCTCAGTTTGAGGAACTTTGGGTTCAGCTTTTGAAACCACATCGCATCCATAGTATACTTCGCATGCCATTGTTTTCAACTTTACCGCCAAGCACTTATCTTCTAAGACTTGCAATGTGCGCCTGCGATCGGGTCCCACAGCATTGCACATCGCACTTGAGCGACTTTAAACATGAACCTTTTGCGCTATCTTTTTAAAACTTGCTTGATTTGCAAATGCGATCGGGTCAACCGTCACCGCATATCGCCTTTACTTGGCTGAACTAACTCTCTTACCTCTGCACTTGTTTGTTAAAAATTTTGATTTGCGACATGATAGGGCCCCAACTGCATCACTATGGCACTTCGGCGATTATAAATCAAACCTTTACATAACTTTTAAAACTTGTGATGTGGTATGCAGGCCGGGCCACATCTGCCATGTCGGCAGCACGTCATTGCCACATCGGCTTGCCACGTCTTTGCCCGCTCGTTAACATGAAACACACATCCTTTGCCACATCATCATGCACCAAGCTGGCGATACGGCAAATTCGGGGCCCGTCACCTTGCCACGTCGCTTGACACATCAGCATATCGCACTTCGGCGAATTTAACATTTACCTTCGCACTTATTCTTTAAAATTTTCAATTTGCCGTTTCACGATTTAATATCCGTAGTCGATCTCTTCCCCTTAGAATCCACAATGATTCGATCTCATTTGTCAGGTGCCTCGCTTTGGAAATCTTCTATGTGTTTATGTTTTAGTCGATTTCTCTACTTTCTACCGTCGTCGCTCTACAACTCCGCTATCCTTCCTGAGCTTTATTCAATCTTTAAAAGCTGTTGATCTCTCACGAGCTTGCAAATGAGCCCGACTCGACCTTGTTCGAGTGCACTATTCTAAATGTGCCCATCGGTCCGGCTCTCGAATTGTCTTGCACATGAATAGGCTTGGAAACTTGACCCCTCTGGCTGTCTGATTTTCTCTTTGTTGCTCCTGCGGCTTCGATTACACCTCCAATGTTCTTTAACTTCCTTGATTTTGGTTACGGGTACTGTGATGTCGAAGATCCTCATTGAGCTTGTGGTTGCCCTTTCGAGCATATTACGAGGGTCTTTGAAAAATGATTCTCAATAACCTTGAGCATTTCAGGAACCTCTCTTGACTTTTAGTTAAGTCAAATTAGGCTACAACATTCGGTTCCAATTGGGGACAACACTTTAAGTAACAAAGTGTTGAGGAGCATGAATCGGTAGCCTTTATTGGGGCATAGGTCAAGTACTTGTAGAACAATAGCCTTCATTGGGCATGGAGTCAAAGAAAACTTGTGGGTCGTAGTCTTTATTGGGCATGGAGTCAATCCCAAATAGGAGTAAGATCGATGTAAAATCCCCAGAGAGCACGCTACACTTTGGAGTTCTTCCTTTATTCTTAAAGCTGAAAATCTTTTGAACTAGAAATACTACAACTAAAATGCTCAACTTCTAAGCTTATTTGTACACAACTCCCACATGCATTATGCAAAGGAACTCTATCGAGGTGAAGCCAACCTTCAATATGGCACCAATCCAACATACGCATGGACTTATTACCCCTATCTTGCGGAAATTTGAAAATCAAAAGCAGTGTACAATGAAAATTTTCTAGATATGAAACTGCACATACCCTTGTATAAGTGCTTGTTTCTTGATAAAGAAAGTTGTCATATGGTCGACCAACGGGTCATAGAACTAATGAGACAAATTTTCCATTGCCTCCTTTTCTTGAACATCCTACGTGTAGACTTCTTTGAACGGGCGGCTTCCTTCCTTGTTTGACTCTTGATTTGAGGTTGTATGTGAGAAAATCGATTGTTGTTTTACTGTAGCCATTTGAAGATTTTGGGAAGAAAATCTAAGGTTTGTTTCTCATAGCAGTGTTCTTCGTATAATGTAACTCTTACAAAAAACTTCAAAATTGTAATACAACATTCATCTATCCTCTCATATAAGGTTGCATCAAGATAAATAATACAATAGGAGGAAAAATCTTCTTTCTCCAATAAAGAATGTCGTTTGGGCCTTAATCTTCGAGGATATAAAGCGGGAAAAATCTTCTTGATATGTAGGGGAAAATAGACCATCAAACTAATAGTGAAAAAATGAAACTTCCTTTAAAAGATTCAAACTCGATACTTTGTATTTTCCATGGTGCTTTCCGATTTCGCGCACTTCGAATTCCTCATCCTAATGAAACCTTCATCGGTGGAGTGTCGGGTGAATCATACACAACCAAATTTGTATCTAAATCATACCATCCAAGAAATAAATTTCAATACAGGGGAAAAATAGCCGTCTTGGAAGTCCCCGACAATGGGCGCGAGAAAATGTTGTATCTCCAGAAACAATCCCTCGGTTGTGAGAATCGGTGCTTAAGAACATTTTAAAAGTATGTCCACCAAGGAATGATTTTTGTATGGGGTCTTCGTTCTATCCCTCTAGGAACTAGTTTTCTAAAACCTTTAATGATATGAAATAATAAAGAATTTCACAATGCCATTCATTGTTGATATTTGAATGGAAAGAAGAGCTGAGGGAAAGTCAAAATGAGAGGAAATTCATGGAGAGAGAGGACACTTCGAAATAATATGTTGTAAACACGGAATCTATTATTTTAAAGTTTCATCGAGTTTGAAAAGAGAGGGAAAATCAAAATGATATCTTTGAGAGCGAATCTACCACTTTAAAGTTTCGAAGGGTGGTGAAGAAGAAAAAAGTTGAAGTGAAGGAGCGCAAATTAAGGTTATTTAACTCTTACTCACAGTGCAATTAGAAACCGGTGCTACATTACTTCACTTCATTCAAACAAGAAGAGTCACAAAATGGAACAGAAATACGAATCACCATCAATAGTTACCCAGAAAACATTTTGCCACATTTATCAATCGAAAAAGAGTACAAAATGTAATCCCAAAAGAGTCCAAGAACTTCTTCACTCTTGCCTTTCTTAAATACAAACAAAAACGGTTTGTAATTGCTCGAGCTTCTTGAAACTCCTAAAGCGCATAGTTAAACTACGATTACATTGCCATCGAGGACACCATTATGGCTTCGATCTTAATCAAAGAAAACAAATACTCTTGGAATATAGTCCCTTTGCTAAGCTTGATTTGTTGTTGATGTGTCTCCTTCGTTGTTTGTCTTTGTTTTAATAGTATAAACGCATCTCCCAGAGCTGCGCCCATGCTTTTGCGTTTCGAACACTTGTCATCATGTCACACACTACCCGACTCTGCCTCTTACGCGCGTGCCCTCTGTGTTTAGTCTTCTCTACGCCTTGGCTCTGTGTCGATCACTCCACCGAGTCTCTCTGCCCCGAGTGTTCCGGCTTTCCTTGATTATCAAGGCATTCTTGGCTTTACATTATAATCCTCCTTCTTTCCCCTCCCAGAGTGCAATTTAACATAGGAATGCCTTGCCTACGGTTGGGGAACTTTGGAGTTCGCTTTTGAAACCACATCGCATCCACCCGACATTGCACTTTGCATGCCATTACTCAACTTTTCCTTAGCACTTATCTTCTAAGACTTACGATATGCGCTATGCGATCGGGTCCCACGGCATCGCACATCGCACTCAACAAGCTGGAACCATTTGCGTTATCTTTGACTTACCCAATTTGCGAATGCGATCGGGTCCCACCGTCCCTGCCTTGTCTCGCACTTCGAACTTTCTTCCTCTTGCACTTATTCATTCAAACTGCGATTTGAGCACGATAGAGACATTGCATCGCATATCGCACTCGCGATTATTTCTCAAACCTTTGCACTTAACTTTTAAAACTTGCGTTGTGCGGTATAGAACACGTCTGCCATGTCGGCTTGCCATGTCATTGCCACATCGGCTTGTCACGTCTGCCACGTCGGCACGCATCAAGCTGCCGTCTGTGGGGTCGGAGCCCGTCACCTTCCCACGTCGCTTGACACATCATGACATATCGCACTTGACGATTAACATTTACCTCCAGACTTATTCTTTAAAATTTGCGGTTTGCGATTTAATCTCCGCCGTTGGTCTCTTCCCCTTCAAATCCTAAGTTAATCCTCATCTTAGTGCCTCCTTTGGAAATCTTCTAAGTGTTTTGTCTTAGTCAATTTCTTTGCTTTCTCTGGCGATCATAGCTCTACAACTCCGCCATCCTTCCTTATCTTTATTCAATCTTTAAAAGTGTTGATCTTTTACGAGCTTGCGAATGAGCAGGCTTGACATAGTTCGGTGTGCAACGTACGAACGTGCCAACTGATTGGCACTCTCGAATTGTCTTGCACGTGAATGAGCCAACTTGACCCCTCCTGCATGCTTTTCTCTTTGTTGCTCCTCTAGCTTAGATTACACCTCCAATGTTGCTTCTTCCTTGATTTTGGTTACGGTACTTTGTGATGTCGAATACTCATTGAGCTTGTGGTTACCCTTTCAAGCATATTACGGGTCTTTGAACAATTGTTCCTCAATAACCTTGAGCACTCAGAACCTCTCTTGACTTTTAGCTAAGTCAAATTAGGCTAGAACACCCCTCAAAGACAACTCATCAAAAGTCAACATGATTCAACAAAAAGAATCCACGTCAAATTTTCGACATCATCTATATTTACGGCATCCATTTACGGCATCATGCAAATTTACGACATCTAGATTTACGGCATACATTTCCGGCATCATCGATTTATGACATCCATTACGGCATCATCTAAATTTACGACATCCATTTCCAACATCATCAGTTACAACATCCATTCCGGCATCATCGATTCTGACATCATTTCTGTCATCATCCAAATTTACGGCATCCATTTTCGGCATCATCAGTTACGGCGGCCATTTGACATTATCTAGATTTACACGTGCAGGAGAGAGAGAAGCATCTTCTAGGTGAATGAACCAATCGGATCGCGAGGAATGTGTCTAATGGATGATGATGAAATGACCTCCAAGTCTCTCCAATTTATATCCATGCGCTGAGGGTGTGTGACATGTCTGTTGGGCTCTCTTAGCTGTTACAAATGCAGTCGACCTTGCACATAAGTGGAATAAATTTAAAATAAATGTTCTACTCATCGATCAAGATGATCTTTAAGATCAATCTTGCACCTATCCAGAAAGGAATCCAATAAACATATTGGCATCATCATACGAGCGATACAACATGGAGTTTGGACCTAGTTGCCCAAAATTAACACTCCTCTCAGCTAGGGAGAACTCCATCCCTGTACCATCCAAACATCATGCATCATTCCGTCGTAACTTGCTTTCTTTACAGCTATTTCTTCAAACGGTGAATCACAAAGACATCACTCTCGGCCGACCCGAAGTCGGCTCGGAGAATCGAAACCTCTATAGGACTCAAAGGTCTCATACTAACCCAAAGTTAGTTTAACGACTGAAGTCGGTTGGAGGTTCAAAACTTCTCTTGGATTCAAAAGTCATATACTAACCCGAAGTTAGTTTAAGCATTCAAAGTGAGTTGGAGGTACGAAACCTCACTTGGATTCAAAGAGTCATATACTAACCCGAAGTTAGTTTAATCGACCCCGAGAAGTCGGTGGAGGTACGAAACATCACTTGGACTCAAAAGAGTCATATACTAACACGAAGTTAGTTTAATCGGCCAAGTCGATTGCGGGTCGAAACCTCACTTGGGCTCAAAGAGTCATATACTAACCCAAAGTTAGTTTAACACCCAAAGTCTAAGTTTGAGTCTGTGTACCTCACTTGGACTCAAAAGAGTCATATACTAACCGAAGATGGTTGCAATGACTAGAAGTGAGTTGGAGGTCCAAAACCTCACTGAACTTTATCCCGGATCAAGTGGTTGGACACGCTGCCATCCTAGACACAAGTACGGCAATCTCGATCCGTCCATCGGTCTTGCCATTGGTCTATATCCACATTTTCCCACCTCATTGGCCAGATGCAAGGTACTTCCCATGAGAATGAAACTCCTTGGGTAGGATGTATACGGGGCATAGATCAAAGAGAGGTGGAGCAACTCAATATCATCACGGTGGGCGAAGCACACCAACAACGTTCGGCAAGCCTAGCCACAGCTGGTGCTTATAGCTCGAAACTATCCCCAAAGCCCCTGGAGCTCGAACTCATCGTCCAACAAGACCCTTAGAATAGGGTCGTTCCACGATTCCAAGATTCTCACGGAAGGAGTTAGGAACTTGACCTTCCCCAAGGAGCTTAGTGAGAATATCCGCAACACACTCATCGAGTTCCTATATGATCGAGCCTTATGGCGCATCGGCCATGCCATATCCGGGATAAAGTAATTTGCACGATATCAATATGTTTGGATCGGTCGTGGAACACGAGATTCTACGACAAACGAATCCCACTCTAGTTAACACAAAAGATAACGGTGGTATCTAGCACATGCATGAACAACACATTGAAGAGCTTTCGCAAACAAATAGCTTCATAACGAGGCCATACTGTTTGCAATGTATTGACCTCGGCGGTGCTCAAGCCACCGCTTACGCCTCTGCTCATCAGATATCGAAGTAGAACCAAGTGTCGGCAGAAGCATCCGGATGTGCTCTTACGATCCACCACCTTTTTGCTATCCCAATCGGCATCGAGCGTATCCATGGAGTCTCAAACTCCCTGCAATGTATCTCTGACCCATGGTTTATCATGCCTAGAAGATATCTCAGAGATTCTTGGCACCAACCCAATGAATGTGATGAGGATCAACCATGTGTTGACTCAAAGTGTTCATTGCAAAACATATGTTCGGATGGGAGTTCACTAAGAACATCAATGCCCCTCTGAGTTGACGATACTCGGTAGGATTTCCCAATGTGGGCCGACGGCATTTCCACAACTTCTTGATGGCTGAGTTCCATCGGTGTCGACACGGACTTACGGTCACCATACCAAATCCTCAATGACTTCACAATATATTTTTCCTTGAAAAGGAAAATCTCACCAGAATCTCGCAAACCTCAAAGCCTAGCAAGTAATGCACATCGGTCCTAGATATTTCATCTCAAACTCGGAAGCGAGCTCCCTCTTGCAACGATGAATGAGGGGTCGGCACTTGTAAGGAAGAGATCGTCCACATAGAGAACCAAAATAGAGAGGCTTTTCTCTATCAACCTTGAAGTAAGGTTCGAATTAGCATTCGCAGTGAAGCTGACTTCATCAAGTAGCTATCTGTCCTCTCTTTGGTACCAAGCCACGGAGGCTTATTTGACCCATGGGGGCTTTCTTGGCTACACGCACATGAGAGTCTCTATTCTAGACTTGAACCCAGAGGTTGCTCCCCGCGAGATCATCTTCCTTTATCGAACCCATGCGGAAAAGTGGTCTTCACATCCATCGATGGAGACTCCATCCTTGCGTTGCGGCCAAAGGGCAATAATAGATCGGATGGTGGTATATATGGGCCACAAGTGCGGATATATCATCATAATCTATGCCTTCCTTTGAGAGAAGTACGTGGGCAATGAATCTTGCCTTATGCTGAACATGAATCATAGCGATCTTATAGAGCCATTTCGAGGTGACCATGACTTTGTCCTCCGGTCTCAAGACCACCTCCGGCCATCATTCTCTGTGGACTCACCGTGCTCTTTGTGCATAGCATCATACAAACTTGATGCTTTACGGCTTCTTCAAATGATCTAGGCTCGGATTGTACGATAGTATGATTGGTATCTATTTGGCTTCTTGCTTTTACGGAATGTCCCCCTTGGGGCCATATGTCCTATCGGCATCCTCGAGCATCAAAGTGAGCCATGAAGGTCTTCTCTTCATTGAAGGAGGTGGATCAATAGGATCCATCGGTCCTTCAACATCGGGCATCATCTCATCATCAGTTCTTCCCTACCTCCCATTCTTTCATCATTGTCTTCCTTGGAGCTAGGAAGGTTTATCACTTTCCTAAATGAAGCATCTGTCGAAGGTGACATCATGGAAGCATCTTCATCGAAGATGACATCATAAAGCATATCTCCACTTCTCTTTGACCCGGGCACATAGATTCTATATGCCTTCAAAGTTCTCATTATGTATAAACATTTCCTTCCTTCCAAATCATCCGGCTTGCTTCTCTTCTCTTTTGGCACATGAAAGTAAACAAGACAACCAAAAACTCTAAAATGGCTGCTCCAGTTTGTTACCGAGAGGAAGACTTCTTTGGGAGTTTTGGAGTCCGGTATCGACACATCGATTTGTACGTGCAGCATGTTGGCGGCTTCTCCCCATAGAAACTTTGGAAGACCTTGATGCCATATCATAGCACGAGCGACTTCCATAATGGTCCCTATTCTTTCTTTCGGCAACGCCATCTTGCTCGGGGAGTATACACGGTTGTGGTCTCCCTCTTAATGCCGGCTCCTCTTGCAAAAGTCATTTAACTCATTTGACTCATATTTGGGTACGTGTACTGGTCCTCAAAATCTTGATCTTCTTTCTGTTTGATTTTCCACCAAGGCCTTGAAGGTACAAAACCATTTGAATGCTTCGTCCTTCTTCTTCAAGAAATATATCCAAGTCTTGCGAGAGAAGTCATCTATAAAAGTCATGTAATAAACATCCTCCAAAGGGATTTCACGGGCCAACATACCAAATAATTCAAAATGTATCAATTGCAGAATCTAGATGTCTGTGACACTTGAGGAAAGGTCCCCTTGTGTCTTACCTTTTCTTGACCACCGATACGACATATGCCTTCATGAACATTCTTGAATTAGAGCATCCCGGACACCACCTTCCTTGGATTCGGGAAGGGCTTTGTAATGAAGGTGTCCGGACCTCCAATGCCATAACTCAGCTTGATGAGTTGTATCACATAACCCTTAGCTAATGGACTTCCTCAACCTGGTAGAGTGTATCAAGTCTAAAACCAATAGTGAGAACTTCCTTGAAGTTCTTCTTCCAATCTCGGGAAGTCACTCCCAAGAGCAATGAAGACGAGCTCTCGATCAACTACTTCTTCTCCTATGGCAAGGAGATCATTCCTAATTCTGTGAGCCTCATAAAATATGATGGAGGCTCATGAATCTTCTCACATAGTCCATGACATCTTCATCTTCTAATACCAAATCCAAGGACATCTTCGCCATGATAAACCGGACTTGTCGGTCAACTTACCATCAGACCATTGTCCTTGACAAGACTTCTTCTTCGATTGATTGCTTTTCACACTATCGCCTTTGTCTTCATCTCGGCTACGATGCCCATATGAAATTTTGTATAGGCTTGAATGTTCTATAGCAATGCCATTGCTTTAATCTTCTAGGCCCGGTACAATATAGCAATCACATAAACATGAAAGTAAAATGCTAATAGAACATACCAATAGATGTGAGGAAAGCGAGCCAATAAAATAGAACAAATTTACATATCTTCTTGTCCGGCAAAGATGTAGAATGATGTCAACGTTACGACGGTCAACGGGATGCCTTCAATGACAAAGTCTTTCTCCGTCATCCGGCCCTCCAAGTGGCCACACATAGCCCTCAAAGACAACTCATCAAGGTCAACATAATTCAACAAAGAATCCCATCAGGATTTTCGGCATCATCTATATTTTCGGCATCTCGATTGCTGCATCCACTTCCAACATCGGTCGGATTTACAACATCATTTCGGCATCATCCAGATTTACGAGCGTCCATTTCCGGCATCATCTGATTACGGCATCCATTTCGGCATCATCTAGATTTACGACATCCATTTCCAGCATCATCCACATTCTGACATCCATTTCCAGCATTATCCAGATTTACGACATCGGTTACACGCTGCTGGAGAGAGAAGCATACCTGGGCTGAATGATTAGGCGTGGTCATGACGAATGGGTGTGATGAGATGATGATGAAATGACCTCAAGTCTCTCAATTTATATCCATTTGTGAGGGTGTGTGACACATTTGTTGGGCTCTCAAGCCTACATTATAAATCTGGCCGACCTTGCACATACATGGAATAAATTCAAAATAAATGTTCTGCTCATCCCGATCCAAGATGATCTTTCGATCCAATCTTGCACATCCTCGAAAGAGGAATCAATAAAAATATTGGCATCATCAAGCCAGGCAGTACAACATGGAGTTTGGACCTAGTTGCCCGTCCTGCATTTTTTATAACTTAGATGTGTGAGCGAGGCGGAAATCGTCTTGTGGGCCAATCTCCCCAACCCAACCTGGGCTAATAATGGGAGAGAAGTTGTCATGGCCATTTGCTGCTAGCCAAATCAGCATGGCCCCCATAAGCAAATGTATCATTCCCCTAGTCAAATCAGCATGACCCCATCGGAGAATATCTGTCAGATGCTGCAAACTGCAGAAACATCCATAGTACAGCCCTTACTCAGGTACAACTCAAGTATCTTCCCTGTTGGTAAGGACATTCTTCACTCACTCCTTTGGGTTCATAATATTTGAAATATTTTGAGTTGTGAGCACTTTTATATCGGTGATCTGCATTATTTTCTGGACTAGTATCATTTCCAAATTGTATAATTTGCAATAATTAACTCCTATTTCCATCCTAGACTCCATTACTAAGAACTATTCTAATTTACTCTTAGGTGAAGCATTTGGTATAAAGAAATCCTCCCTTTGGCCTTTAATAGGAGTTGGGATTTAAAAGTATGGCCTCTTGCTGAGGTAGGCAATGGAGCCTTGTTCTGTCTGTGCCATCTTAATGTCTTGTGAGAACTGCGCAAGACTAATAGTTTGGGTGGCAACAGGCCCATTGTAACACCATTGCACATGAAAGGCAATTGTAAAAATATTAAGAGACAGAGACAGTTTGGCAACCAACCACAATCACCAGGACATGAACATTATATAAGTTGTTGTAGATTAGTCATTATGTTTCACACATAAAACTATAGAGTATATGGGCTAGACGGTGAGCTTTGAGGCAACATAAACTATTGTCTATCAGCAGTCAATCCTAAGTATTGAAAGAGAATGACTGATCCAAAGTAGTGTCTTGTTATTCTGTTGGATTGCATTCTCTCCTACTATACATCATTCTTTATTTTTATGACTTGTGCAAGATTAATAAAAATAAACAGCTATCATCTGTTTTGTATCATGCTCCTAGAAGTACAAAGCCTGTAGGGTCGTTCTAACATGTAAGGATCATGTGACATCTTTTATGTACAATGTGCAACAGGTAAAACTATGAACTGTGAGATTAAAAATGCTGATAATCTATATTGCTAAACTCTTTTAACCTGTGATCACAAAATATTCCAAGGTGGAGGATGGATGTAAGGGCATTTTTGTAATAAGAACAAAACACTTAAGCTGCCGTCACATCAGCTTTCTATGAAGAAAATAAACTTTTTAATTATCAAATCTTTCGGTGAAAATCACAATGGAGAATTTTGTGTCGGCGCGTTTCGAACCAGCCAGTGTGGTTCATCATCAAAGACAAGATGATGAACCACCTGGCTGGTTCGAAACGCGTACGCTTTAAAAATTCTCCATTGTGATTTTCACCAAAAGATTTGATAATTTATGGATCTGAAAGTCATATTCCTAATAAAACTAAACTTTTTGTCGGTGGTTATAGATACAAACTAGTAATTATCCTTTTACATATATATTACACCAATGAAATATAAGAAATGTATCTGAAATAGTAAAAAACGGCAGTGTGAGCTCCCATTACTTAGTAATTACCTTCCAAAAGATTCATCACTGCCATCTGTGCCATCATTGTGAACAGATAACGATACAAACTTCAGAGCAAGTACCACAGTGGCACTTCCATTAGTTCGACCTTGTGTTGCGACAAGATGATTTCAAGAACCATAGATTTTACTCCCTGCCGGATCAAATTCAAAACCATATTAGAATGTTCAGCTATACTTAGCATAATGCTATAGTCATGGAAAATGTAATTTTATGAATAGTTTTTAAATACATTGTCCAATTCTGCCACTGAGTTCAACCAAAAGAAACTTATCAGAAACATAGTAAGTCTGGTGTTCTTAGAAGATTTTCAGGTTGAAGATGTGAGAGTCAATGATGCAGTAATCAGTTTGTGACAGGTAACATTATAGTAAGATTACTTTACTTCCAGAATCAATGCAGCTGTCAGAGAACACTTGTGTATGAGTAAAAGCATTATCAATCTTAAAGAACCAAAGGATTTATCTAGTCAATAAATACTTCCAGATTTACTTGAAGCAATTTACCAACATAAGTTATTTAGCTGCTTATTCTGTAATGAGCATGATAATAAATGGTTGTCCATGTCATGTGTTAAATTTCAACTAAGCTGTTTCATATGAGCACAAACACAGTACCAACAATACTAATATGTACACACGAAAAGAATGTAAAAGTGCAAGTAAGAAAGTAGTGGGGAGACTGTTGAACTGTATCCATATCTCTACATTCTATGTATTAAACTATATACATATAAACAAAATTAACTGAGAGTGATCATGTTTGATTGTCTCCAACAAAATACAATAAAGTGGGTGAATGACCCGTTGCCTCAAAATCTAGCAGGTTTTGTGAGGGTAAAGCTCACAAGACAAAGGCTTGACCAAGCGAAACAATATAAAGTGTGTCCCACTGCCACCAAAGCCATTACCTCTGCTCTTTTGTGGACTTTCACCACAAGGAGAGCCTCCATCTATAAGGTCACTTAGAGGATCTATCAAATACAAGGGATAAGGTGACAAAGATAGGCTTGAGGAATCTCTACTGAAACACGGATTAGCTAGCACAACAAGGCAATGTGCATCCTCTAAAAAGGCCTAATTACGGCACAACATGACCTGAACTTGAGAATTAGCAAGGTAAATAGCCTTATATAGGATCACAAGGCCAGAAAAACTTCCAACCAATCTATACCTTCAATTATGGAACAAGCCTTCAATAAACCCCAAGTTGAATCTACGAAAAACTAGGGCTTTTCTAGGAGCCAAAAAATCTACCTAGGGCAAGAGAAATTTGTCATATACTAAAGAAATTAGCCATAGGAATGACTTGATTTTGAAGCAAATATCTCGCCTCCACGTGTTGAATCACTCTGCAAAGATGTTCAAACCACCTGGTTGAGAAAAGTTCCTAGTACTTACTAGCGACTTACCTTAAGAGGCTGAATTTCTAGGTTTTATAGAGAAAGAGCGGGATTTTAACGTGATCAACCATGTAACCAATGCCAATTCCTTGACCTTAGGTGATGGAGTCTGAGGGGATCGTTAAAGATGACTTAACCTTGGCAAAGATAAGAGAATATGAAACCTTAGGTTTCAAACCCTAGTTAATAGCTTTTGTGAGGGGAGCAAAGTCAATGCGGAGAGTTTGTTGAAAGAATCTGCAGGGTTATCCATTCACATTTTATAAGTGGGTATCGAGTCCATAGAAAGCAACGGCTAAATAAGCGAGGCCCAGGGCAAAAAACCTAGTCGGGAGGGGCACCTTTGCGATTTTCACGGAAACTGGGCCTAACCGGTGGTTTATGATGGAACTAGCCGGTTATGGGTAAACTGGTCGGTCTGTCATATGCAGTTGGTTCATTCTCCCCACTAGTCGCGAACCCACCGGAGGTTTTTGCATCTTCTAAGGTCGTTTGGAGGGAAACTAAGGGTTGTTTGCCTCCAGCTTATTTCCTCCAAGCCAATAAAGGAGGTCTCCCCTCTCTCATTTGTCCTCACACATCTCATTTGGAGTTTTGTGAGTTTCATTGGGAGCTTTGAGAGTGTTGAGTTTTTGTTGGAGTAGTCATCTTGGGCTTGGAGTTCGATTTGGAGCTATTTTGGAGATAGTTTGGGTTGTTAGTAGAATTGGCATCTTCAAAAGAGGCTAAGAAGCTAGTTTGCATTTCAGTGGAGGATTTTCCTTGAAAAATTCCATATTTCAGCATTTGTTGTGCATGTATTTAATTTTTATGTGTTCTATGCACCATTGTTATTAAATATCTAGTTCTTTGATATCAAATTTTGTAGACTAAATATACCCATTTTTTTTCCCAAATTTATCTTAGGTTTTGTTTTCTTATTGCAATTTTTTTTAATGGCAATTCTTCAAATTTCAAATATTTCTAGCCACCATGCCTCTAAAAGCCAAGGACGGTGCATGCGCTCATTGTGATGTGATTGATGGAAAAATGATATGCAAATTTTGCAATGATGTGGAGGTGGGGTATTCTCGGGTTGAAACAACACCTGAGTACAGGATAAGGAGCCAAGTAAAGCCATGTGATGCACCATAGGAAATGATAGGTCTTGTTGGGAGCAAAATACCTTGCCAAGTTTGAGAAGTTTGAGGAGAATAAGGCTAGGGAGAAGGCCATCCAAGAAGAAATTGCAAAAAGGAAGGAAATTTTACAAGCCATGAAAAAGTGGGTATAATGATTTTGAGATCTAACACTCCTCTTCTATCCCTTCCACCAATGACCCCTTTCTCTTGTTCCTCCTAGTCCTTGGTCTAATCATGAAGGCCAATAATCTAAAGGAACAAAGAGGTCGAACATCAAAGAGTTATTTCTCATCCTTTTCCCACCACTTGGTCTACTAAATCACTTCACTGCCAGCAGTACGTCAACTAGTTTGGATGAGAAAATGGAAAAAATAATGCAAATAATTCTTGTTTTCAATACATTTCTAGATGGTGGTATGATGCAAATATCCCATTTGTATTGCTCGTTCACCTTATTAACAAACTATGTGGGACTTTGTTAGCTACGGGGAAGGGCTTCAAAGGCACTACCATATGACTTGAGGAGAAACCCTTTTGCAAAAATAGATTTCTTCCATTGATGAGTATTTGGGCTGAGTATAAGAGTCGTGGCTCAAAACGGGTTATTAAATCACTCGGATGGATAGGCCAGAGTGGAAAGAAATGCACTATCATTAATTTCCTTGTTTCTTGCCCTCAGACCTACGGTTTTGAGATCGGTTGATGCATGGATAAGGTGAGGAATGTAGCCCTTCTATTTGATCTTTTGGATGACATTAATGAGTCATCACAGAATGTCTACTCAAATATGTTCTTCTTTGAAATATGCTTTATTCCAAATATAAGACTATATTTTGGACTCATGTGTTGCACATTGCATAGACCTCATGCTTGAGGACATAGGCAAAGTAGAGTGGGTAAAGCATAAGAGCATACCAAGTGCATTACAAAATACATCTACAACCACTCATAGGCATTGGGCCTAATGAGGAAAAACTACTGAGGGCAAAGATCTTGTTAGCCTTGCAATTATGAGATTTGCAACTCACTTCCTCACGTTGCAATGTCTCAATTTTCAACAAAAAAACTTTAAAATGTTTTCGTCTAATGATTGGACCTCATCTTGATGGGCTTGTAGACAAGATGGAAAAAGCCATAAAGTTTTGATAATTATTTTTGGAAAAGGTCTACGAGGCTTGTGAAAATTACCAAGCCCCTTGTTAAGGTGCTACGGATGGTGGATGGGGAAAAATTATTATGGACATTTATGAGGTTATGGATCGGGGAAAGGAGCAAATACAAGCGGCTTACAGAAGGATAAGTTGGCTAAATATGGGCGTATATGGGATATCATTGTTGATAATAGATGGAACAATCAACTCCATTGCCCTATATTTTTTTAACCCAAAGTATCATTATAAAGCTTGGCTAGGAGATCTAACGAGGGTTAAAGCTGAGGTCGGATAGGGGTTGTATGATTGCTTGGAGCGCTTGGTCCCTTACCATCCCAGACCTTGATTACCATGCGGACAGCTTCAATTATGAGATTAGCAGTTATAGATTTATTTCTCCTACTTATTCTCACAATAAGTTATTCACAAAAACCCTTCCGGTAGATTTCAAAATAAATACTATTGCGGTTATCACCAAATACATATACGGAAAAGAAGAGTAAATGCAAGCACAAGAATCAATCACAATGACAATTGATTTTGAACAATTGTCCCCGAAAAACTTAATATGGGAAAACCGGTGCAACAAATGAGGGTTTATATATTAATCTTCGACAAATTCTTTAAAAGGAAAATTTAGGAGATAAATATTGAGAAACTTCTTCGAGAAAACACCTAAAATAAATTCTCTCCGGGCCTGCGAGAGATTCGACTGCCAGGGACTCCGCGGCCCTCAGCATCACCTGCGTGTCTCTGCGCTCGGAAACTGCGGCAGGTATACTGCCTTACTGTGCTTCTGCCCCTTGCTTCCTTCTTCCCTCGATCTCGTACTTTCTTTAGTGCCCTTTGCTTCCTCTTCTAAATCTCCTACGAAATCGAATTCTATTCTTTCAAAATGACTTCCCTCTCGGAGTTGCGAGTGTATGCCGACTTTTCTTCCAAATGGCCCTCAAGTCTTCTTTTTATAATCTTCTCATTGACAAATCAATAGCACGGATTAGAAAGTCTAATCAATGGCTAAGATTAAATCTTAGCTTGATCTTCATTCTCTAGAAGATTCAAACTCTATTTTATTAATATCCATTAATTATTTAATTTCCCTAAGTTTAGACTCGGGGTCCTCATTAAAATAATTAACTATTTCAATAAAACATAAAGGAGGTGGAATTTCCACAAACGATTTTTGGGTTCTTTAGAATGTTGATGTCCAAGCCTCCTCACAAATTTTGAACTGATCCTTGTCGATGCTATAAAAATCCACACTCCCTCTTAACGAGAAAGTGTTATAATAATTTGCACATTTATATTGCTCTAACTTTGAAGCACCCTCTGTATTTGCTAATGCACGGTTGTTGTTGCCCCTCATGCATTGTGTTGCTTCCTACTATCTTGTTGCCTTGTGCCTGCCCCTTGCTTGTCCTTTGCCTCATCTATATTGCGGCTCCTCTCCAATTATGCATTTGTCCCTTCTACTACTTTAAAAATGGATTCTTGATCATCCCCACTTCTCTTTGAAGTAGACAAACTTTATCACTCGAGCTTTTGGTGAGGATATCTACCACCTATTTTCTGTCGAGTGTCTTGTAGTTGTATTAGCTCCCAGCATGCTAATCTCGATGAAATGACACACGATGTCAAAGTGCTTCAACCGATCATGAAACATAGAGTTGCGAGTTTGATGCAACACGATTATCACATAGAATGTTGGTCGCTTCCATATTTTCTTTGAGTTGATTCACAAACGCTTCCTGTTATATGGCTTCACGAAACGGTGTAGCTTTGCCATATTGTAATATTCCCCAGTGGCTTTGCTAATTGGAATATTTCATTTTGCTTTTATTTTGCCGCTTTAGCTAGAAATAATAAATAAAGTGAGAAATAAGAGGGGTCACCTCACTTTAGTCACCTCACTTTATAAATAAAGTGTTCTTTTCTAGTTGATTGACGTTATAACTTAGAAGGGGCCTTGAGGGTCCACATGAGTATGATATAGAGGAGGCATCGGGGGTACGACTGAGAGTTAGCACAACGGTCGAAGAGTAAGGACACAGTTAAGTTTTGGAGGGAGTTTGGCATTATAAAAGGAGGTTCTCACCTCATTTGGACATGCATCGTTTATGTGATATTGAGAGCTGGGCTTACGTACGCCTTGCGCGGTTGTTTGAGTAGGTGCAAGCCTTGTTTAGTGCAACCGAGTGTCTCCGGTCGGAATCTCACCCTTAGCCTCGGGGACTTCGAGTGCACCTTTTTAGTAGGTTGTTGGTTTCTACTTGTAACCCGGGACTTCGGTGCCGCCCTAGTAAGGTTAATTCGAGGTTTTTTCATCTTGCGGTTTCGATGGCAGTTTCGAGGGTGGAGATTCGGAGGGAAAAGCCCTCTAGTGGTACAACGCGAATCTGTGAGGGGAAAAAACGTTGTTTCGGCGGGGGAGGAAGGACGCGGTTCTTGTCTGGAAGGAAGGACGTGGCTCGAGGAGGGAAGGAAGGACGCGGTCCCGGTCTTGAAGTGAGGACGTTGTTCCGGCGAGAAGGAGGACGCGGTCTGACACCTTGATAGATCCCGGCTTTGGAGATTGTGGAGTACGGCAGATATTTGCGGATACGCGGTTCTTGTGGGTTGCGGATACGGAGGTAACACTAGATCCGGCAGAGTTGCGGATACGGTGTGGCGAGATCCGGCCTAGATGCGGAAGAGATAACATCGAATCCGGCCTTTTGAGGTTCTGCAGAGATGCGAGACATTAGCGGATCTGTAGATACGAAGAGATAACGATAGATCGACACGGAGGACGCGGTCTGGAGGGGATAGGACGCGGATACGGATTGGAGGCTTCGGATCCGACGGATACGAACATATAGAACGGCCGATCCTTACGGGAGGACGGCGATACGATGAGTAGGGTCATATGAGCGAGGGCTTGGCGAGCGTTTTTGACGCGAGGAGTGGAGCTTTTCATGCAGAGGGTTTGGTGACTGACACTACACATTTGTTTGTGTTGTCACTAGCGGAGACGACGTTTTCCATTGGTGAGGGTTTGGAGTATTGATATCGAGATATCTTCCAATCTTCGGCTCGTAGTTGCGGCGCAGTCGGCCAGTCTTCGGAGGCTTGACTAGGGCCCAAATGTTGTTACGACCATTATTTGTCACATGAGGGTCTCCCTTGCCTAGGGCAAGGATAGTGCACTCATTCGATTTTCTTGTACTCCTCTCTATGTGCTTTCAGTTAATAAAATGGCTCGGTTTACGGCATTCCATGTGTAATTGTTCCATGATACGGTTCGGCATTATATTTTCTATATACGTAAAGCATATTTACGTTTTATTCTTGGTTATTTCCCTTTGGGGATATTACGGTGGTATCAGAGCATAATTACAGCTCGGCCTGTGGTATGACATGAGAAAAAAAAGATCATACTGAGCAATAGCGATTTGCAATAGCGAAGCACGGTTGGAAAAAGGGCCAAAATAAAGGGTCAAATTTTGAAGTTCGGAATTAGGAAAAACGTTTTAAGGTTTTAAGGTTTTGGACAAGGATCACCTTCCAAAATTCCTAGAATTTTCTGAATAGTTTTCGGTGCCAGTGTCAGGTCGAAGTTAGCGACGGTATGGTTTGCGGCAGTAGGTACGGTTACGAGAACTGTAGGCACCTAGCGAGAAAATGCCAATGGCGGAGATGAGTCCGGCTCGATATGCGGCGTTTTGCGAGTGGCGAGCCCTGGGTCGAACCATGGATGCTTTCCCCAGGAGCGCTATTTCCAGTGTCGATGCGACATCAAACCCACAGCGAGCACCAACACAGGGGCACGGATACCCGCCGTGATGACCCGCAGGTGCGGCAAGTAGATTCCATTTGCCTATGTTTGATGGTTCATGACTACGGCAAAGTCTGGGTGGAGAAGGCTGGACCTCTATTTCCATCTTAATCGGATACTGACAGAGGCCATTAAGATAGCTCTTGTTACATTTAAGTGGGCTCGAGTTAATTGTATTTTGGCGACACGAGGGCATTCCACGGTAACGACATATCTTGAGTTTACCGAGGAGGGTGGTAGAGCGCTTTGACGGGAGGGATCCGGAATGACATTTTGAGTAGTGACCAAGCTCCTTATTTGGGAGTGCGAGACATTTCGGACTTCTTGAGGATTTCGGTGATGGTACACGATTTATCGGCGGCTCGGATGGTTTGCATGTTTGTGGGGGGGCTGTCGAGCCGCAATGTGTAGATGCGACGAACGAATAGGCTACCCTTCATCGGTGCCATCGGCGAGGATTCGGGACTTACGGGATGTCTTACCCAAAACTCGGACACCTTATCCCCCGAGACGAGGCCTTCCGGCCTAAGGGTAAGGACACGAAGACTCGCCTCCCAAGGCGAATCACAGACGAGGAAGCGGTTGATGATGAGGCCGGAGAGGGCGAGGAGGGGCGGTTGTGCTTCACTTCTTAGGGAGCCATGGGCACCGAGGGACACTGGTGTGCGGCGGGGAGGCACACTTCATTGGTCCCCTGCCGAGAAGCGGTGTTGGAGAAGAGGATGAGGGAACACGGGATTGCGGGGAGTTCGAGGGATACCTAGTGTGACCACCGAGGACTCACCATCATTAAGTCCTCCTTGGCCAGTCTTAGGTTGATATCATAGTGGAGGTAGAGCCTACTGCCCGGTAGAGCCATCCACTGAGGAGGTGACTGGAGCCATGTCCGAGTCTTCGGGCGGTAGCAGCACACGACAGATGGGTGAGGTATCAGGAGATATATCCATTACCGACGAGGCACTAGGAGATACAGAGGTATTGGATGATGGTCGCAGACAGCGGTGTCATCGGCTTCGGACGGATCTTCGAGTTCTGAGGGAGAAGGCCGCGTCAGTTAGGGAGACCATTTTGTTGCAGGACCAGGAGCTGGAGGGTATGAGAGTGACTTGTGCCAAGTCGGCGGCCAAGTTGGTCCACATTGGGGAACAGCTGGATTCCCTGATGGTACAACCCGAGAGCACATTGCAGCATCAGATCATTCCCCGTCAGGTATGCATGGATGGGACTAGCAGAGTTGTTGGGTCATCTCTTCCCATTGAAGAGAGAGAGGCAGAGCCACCTAGTCAGGTCCCAGATGTTGACTTGGATAGTGGTATGAGACGATCAGAGTTGCACAGGATACAGCAACCACGTGTGGAGGTTGGATGGCGAGAGGTTTTGAGTTGGTGCTCGGTGGAGCAGGCTATGGATGAAGGGGAGGTCTCAAGGAGAGATCTCGCTGGAGATGCACTTCGACACACCATGGGGTGCAATGACTTTCTTCCTTTCTCACAAGAGCAGATAGAAGATGGGGGACATCTTCGGATGGATAACGTCTCTCATGCTTGTGTTGGACATCCCTTGAGCCATACACACCATGATGGGAGGTTTTTGCCTACCACCTATTTGAGTCTTGATAGGGTCTCATTGATCCTTGAGAAGTTTATATCCCAAAATTCCATGAAGTGCAAAATCAGAAATTTGATTTGGGAGGATGGTAGTACCGGGATGAGGAGAAGGAGGCATCCACAAGTGATTGAGGGGATGGGGATGATGAGCAAGGAGCTAGGAGGCTACTTGCAGATCTATGACACCAGGCAGCAGGAGGCTTGGCTGCGCTGGTTACTCTTGAAAGAGTTTGGCCATCACTTGGCAAACACTCTTCCTAAGAGTAAGAGGATGGGGAAAAGATGGATGGATACTTGCATCATTGAGCAGCATAGAGTATGGATGCATGGTGTTGATGTGTTACTCATATCATTCATTATGTCTTCATCACATGAGTTGTTTGATGGAGGTATGGAGAGGCAACACAATGTCTGGTTGCTTGGTTTGTTCCTAGGAGAGCAAGGGCAGATTTGCTCTCACACTTTGTACGATGTTGCAGGAAGAGGGGATGGCACTATCTCCTTGGTCTTTGATGATGACTGGGAAGCACTTCCGTCTTGGAAGGAATTCCATATTCATTGCAGCATTATTAGAGGAATCTTTGACAAGGAGCATGTCAAAGAACAGAGTTTTGTATTGACAGGAGCTTATTTGCATGAGCTCACAGCGTTGTCACCTTGGAGCAGAACATTATGGATGGAGTGTGCGCAGCAGAGATATGGTGGATCTATAACCCATAGGTCCCAGGATCACTTCATAATTGTTGCACAGAGAGGAGGTAATGATGATAGAAACATCTATGGCATATTCTTCTTGACTTGGGTTTCTAGGCATAAGGAGGATTATCTTCTTGCAGCACATGGTTCAGTCTTCTTCATAGCAGGTCAACACTTTATGGAGGACTCATTCATGGACCCATGTACCATCTTACTTCCAGCATATGGTCAGACTTGTATGGGAGGCTTGATTATGAGGGAGACACGTGAGCTGGATGTGTCCGTGAGTGGGAAAAATTCTCACAATTTCAGCACTACATGTTCTAATGGGAGCATGGGAGGAGGCATGGCCACCACTACTATGTATGCGTTCTCTTTTGATGTGGGCCATGAGATTGATATTCATCCATTGTACAGCCATGGGCAAGTGTTTGGCCCTATGTTGTTGTCATCTTCAGCCATTTACTATCCATTAGTAGATGTGATGGATCTTGTACATTGCTTGCCATGTGATTTTCTGAGGTTGCAGTGGATGAGACTGTGCTGTATCCTTGTGAGGGATTGTTTGCGTTATGTATCCTCAAGTAACACCTTCAGCAAACATCTCATTAGGATGATCCATGAAGCACATGTCCTATTCTTCATGGATGAATTGTTTTGGGCCAGCTTGTTCTTTGTTGTTGGAGGGACCTTCCTTGGAGGATTGTTCTTCACTTTGCCATTGGAGGGAAATGATTTTGCAGCCCAAGATCAGACTTTCAGCCCACCTTCATTACCGGAGCTTGAGGTGGAAGGAGATTTTCAGGAGTTGCCTTGTCGGGAGGTGGCTCATTTGGTTTGGATGATTGCTTGGGGTTGGAAGATCCACATGAGAGAGATGTCCCTCACTTCATGCCTTGAGGGGAGAGAGATGATGAGCTGGTACACAGTTGATGGGACAGCTTACACATTCATAGATGCAGAGCAGCAGCAGTCATGGTCTTTAGTCATAGCCAGAAGCAGTGAGCAGTCCGAGTCATGGGACTTGGGCGATTATTGGCCACAGTGGCGATGGGATCCGGGAGGACTATTGATTGGCTGGTACCATGAGAGGCCAGTTTGGGATCCTGGCATTGAGATGTCCCTTCATATCAGGGTGATGCAGGAGGCAGAGAGGTTTCAGTGGGACCCAGGCACATTTTGCAGTATTGGCAGGGAGCATCAACTAGAGAGTGGGCTTGTTCAAGCATTGCTTGAGAACAAGCAATTTTTGCCGGATGAGGATGCCACTTGCGGGAGCGAGCAGACTTTACAGCATCCATCACTTCAGTTGCTTGAGGACAAGCAACGTTTTGCCGGGGGAGACTGTAATATTCCCAATTAGCCTTGCTAATTGGAATATTTCATTTTTGCTTTATTTTACCGCTTTAGCAAGAAATAATAAATAAAGTGAGAAATAAGAGGGGTCACCTCACTTTAGTCACCTCACTTTATTAATAAAGTGTTCTTTTCCTAGTAGATGGACGTTATAACTTAGAGAGGGGGCCTTGGGGGTCCACATGATTATGATGGGGGAGGCATCAGGCTGACCCAAGGTAAACTGCGCAGGTCAAAGGAGAGTAAGGACGCAGTTAAGTTTTGGAGGGAGTTTGGCATTATAAAAGGAGAGGTTCTCACCTCATTTGATCATGCATATTTTGATATATATTGAGAGCTAGACTTTTGTCTGCTTCAGCACGCCGGTTGTTTAGTCGGTCTGCAGCACTGTTTAGTGCACGAGTGTCTCCGGTCGGAGATCTCACCCTTAGCCTCGGGGGACTTCGAGTGCCTGCCCTGGTAAGGTTATTTCTGGTTCCACCCTTAGCTTCGGGGGACTTCGAGTGCCCGCCCTAGTAAGGTTATTTTCTGAGTATCATCTTTCAGTTTCAGTGGGAATTGGTAGCAGTTTCTTGGTGGAGATTTGGAGAGAAGGAAGCCCTTCTTGAGACAGCGCAGATCCAGGAGGGAGGACGCTGGTCAAGCAGGAGGAAGGACGCAGATCCAGTTAGCCAAGCAGAGAGGACGCAGATCTGGGGAGGCATTGGCAGAATCAGTCTTGGAGGACGCAGATCTGAGAGATCTAGCCTCGGAGAGTACAGATCTGGAGGAGTAGTATTAGATCCAACCTTAGAGGATTCAGATCTGAGGAGATATTGGTAGATCCAGCCTTGGAGAGTGCAGATCTGGAGAGATAGCATCAGATCCAGCCTTGGATGATTCAGATCTGAGGAGATATTGGTAGATCCATCCTTGGAGAGTGCAGATCTGGAGAGATAGCATCAGATCCAGCCTTGGATGATTCAGATCTGAGGAGATATTGTCAGATCCAGCCTAGATCTGAAGAGATAGCAGCAAATTTGGCCTTAGAGGACGCAGATCTGGAGTGATAGGCTACATATCTGGATTGGAGGCTTCAGATCCAGTAGATCTGAGCATCTAGGACGCAGATCCATCAGGGAGGACGCTGATCTGATGAGCAGGGTCTTTGTGTGGGGTTCTGGCAGCATTTTTCAGTGTTTTCAGCCTTGAGGAGTTGGTCATATCTCATCTGGAGGATTTGTGGGTAGATCCAGCGCTTTTTCCAGCATATTTCTTGAGCTTCTGAGCTGTTCCTGGAGGCACAACGTTTTTGTAGGAGGAGGGTTTCTGGGGGCGATTTTCGGAGGTGGTCCATTTGCTTCACGGTTTCTGGGTTTTGTCCGGAGCAGCGAGTATAGGTGATCCGTAGATTTTTAGCTCATTCCGGCAAGGGGATCAGCCCCTAGCTTCAGTTCACTCAGCCTGACGACGATTTACGGCGGTTTCTTCCCGGCGAAATTTCAGGATGCGGTTGCAGCAGCGACCATTTCCTATTATTAAAGAGAGGATTCTTCTTCCCTTGAGCAGGATTAGGTGCCCTCACTCTGATTTTCTTGTACTCCTCTCTATGTACTTTCAGATTAATAAAATGGCTCAGTTTTCTGGCATTCTATGTGTACTTGTTCCATGATCTGGATTCAGCATTGTATTTTCTATATCTGTCTGGCATATTTCTGTGTATTACTGGTTATTTCCCTTTGGGGATATTACACATTTCGTAGGTTAACTAGCTCACTAGTTCTTGAATTTCTAGTTTTTAGAATATTAAATTTCTGCTATTATTTAGCACATGTTAACAGGGGTATTTTGGAGCGATTCCAGTTGGGATGGAGTCCTAGGACATCCGATTTTATAAAAAAAAAAAACTCATCTCATTTTCATTTGATTTACTCGGGCATTCGGCAAGTTATCTCGCTCCTGTAGCAAAATAGGGCCTCCTGTAGCACCTCCTGTAGCACGTGTAAACTTGACCATATTTGCTCCAAAATCTTGGTTTTTGCTTCTTAGGCTTGAATAACGACCCCTAGGCTCTGAAAATATGATTAAGACCGACCAAAAACCTCTTAAGCCTTGCCTCTTCTCCAATACAAGTCACCTCTGCAGTTTGGATTAGTGGACAAATTCATGACTTGAAGAGCATAATGATGATTCTCATGACGCACCTTGTGAACTCTATTGACAAAATCTATCTTGAATGTAGTGATTGAAGAATGATTTCATTTTATTTCATACATCTTAAACTATGGTTTCCATTTCCGACATTGTGCTTTCTATTGCATAGACTAGGCTTCCTTTTGATGTACCATTTACACTTTGCAAATATGTTAATTTTTACATTTCTACAAATAAGATTAACATTTACATTCATGCAAAGTAGAATAGTCTTTCCTTTCTGCAAAGTAACTAGGATATCCTCTCTGCAAAAGTAATTAGGTTTTCTTTCTACAAATAGAGTAACATTTCCATTTCTGCAATTACTTTAGGCTCGGATTTCATGGCATTCACTTCATTTCCTATCAACGAAAGGACACATTGCATGTTGCACATATAGTGCCAACACGTCTTAAGTTTGTATAACCCTGGGTTGATAATTTTAGTTGGTAGCCTTGGGAGTTGCAGCATTCTTATTGCAATACTGGGGCTCATCAAGCAGCGAAGCATGTGTTACGGTATTTACATGGTACAATCGAGTATGGGATCAGATACACTCGAGGTGATGATATCAATTTGGTGGGCTATATTGATGCAAACTAGGCAGGAAGTACAGTGGACAAGAAAAGCACTTCAAAGAGTTGCTTCAGCATGGATCAAAAGTTCTCTCTTGGTACAGAAGGAAGCAAAAGCCTGTGGCACTAAGTTCTGCAGAGGCAGAACACATAGCAGCTAGCATGGCAACATGTGAGGTCATATGGCTTCAAAAGTTGTTGGTAACATTTGTTTGGTTAGAGGGTTGAGATGACAATGATACACTGCGACAATTAGAAGTGCATCAGGTTATCCGAGAATCTGGTGTTTCACGACAAGTCTAAGCATATAGACATCAAGTATCACTTCATCAAGGATTGTGTACAGTGCAGGATAGTTCAACTACAGTATATACGTACAAATCAGTAGGTAGCATACATTCTGGTGAAGGTCTAGAGGAAGGCAAGATTCATCTTCTTCAGAGATAAGTTGGGTGTTATGCAGATCACCTTCCTCACTAAGAGGGATTGTTAATTTGTGTAGCTCAGACAGTTGTTCTAGTCTTAGGTGGTGTATATGAGGCTAGAAACACAGATGGATTAATTATCTCCAATACTCGAAAAAAGTTTCAAAGGAAAATTGTCTTAATTAGATTTAATAACCCAGTTTAATTATTTTCTGAAGTCTAACTTAAGAAAAGAGGTAAATTAATCAGGATTAAATAAATTAATTGAGACAGATCGATTTTTCTCTAGTGACTTCTAGAAAAGTGATTGAATGAAGTCAAAATGATCTTAGCCATCAATTGTGATTAGATCGTGGTCATTGATTCCTCAACGAGAGATTATAAGAGGTGATCGATGGGGCATTTGGAGATCAATTCGAACACAACGATTTGTAGTGACAGCAAGGACACAATGATAGTGTGGGAGACACCAGTGGTGGGGTTTTATCAGGAGAAATTGAGGAGAGAATATTTGGAGAAATTCTTCACAGAGATTTCAGTTTTTCGAGAGAAGAAAGGAGGTCGAATTATTCTACAAGAGGGAGGTCGAATCAACCACTGCTAATTTCCAGTTTATCCAGTGCAATTTGTCAGAGGCTTGTTTTTATTGCCAATTGCTAGATTGATTTTCTAGAGGCAGTGCGAGTGGGTTTCTAAAGTTGTTGGAGGCAGAGAAATTCTTTGGATTGATTTTCGGGAGGTAGTTCGAGCTTCACGAAGAGCTAGTGCGCATTTCCAATGGGCAGTGTGAATTCACAGAGGGAGTGAAAGTTGCACAAAGAGGGCCAAGTTTGTTTTCTGAGGATTTTCCAGTTTGATTTGGCTAGTAGATGTGAAGAAAAAAAGATTGTCGAAGCTTTTCCAGAGGAAAGCAGTTTATGTAATCCTTGATTTGCTGAAGAATAATAAACCCTCATCGGGAGAACTGGTTTTCCCCACATTGGGGTTTTTCCAAGGACAATTTTTCCAAAAATATCAGCGTCTAATATTTTGTGTGATATTTTTGAGTTCCTATGATTTAATTTTTAGTGAAGTTGTAGTAATATTTTATTAAGTATTTTTCATATATAATGTACAAAAGACAAATCATCCTTCAAAGATAGGTGAATTTTGAGATTTTGGGTGGCATCGGATGTGCTCTAGCTCTGAAACTTTGTGGAGGGGCTAGAACACATGAGATATCCAAGACCCAGAAATCATTTGGAGAAATTCCACCTGGAGCCTAAGTTATTCCAAAAATTAATTATTTTAATGGAGACCCTAAGTCTAACTTAGGGAAATAAAATAATTAAAGGGAATTAATTTAAACATGTGGGTGAGAATGTTCTAAGTGAAGACGATCAAGTATTTTCTAATCCTAGCCGTCTATTAGAGATTAGATCACGTCCGTTGATTTCTCAACGAGAAAAGTATTAAAAAGGCTTGGGGTCAGTTGGAGAACACACACAGAGTGGTAGCACTTGAGCTAAGTGGAAATACTTGGGTGCGGTTTGCTAAGAATTTTCGAGTGAGCTTGCAGTGCTTGTGAGGAGATTATTTTGATCTGAGGCCGAGAATACAAAGGCAGAGGCAGATCCGTACCAGGCAGCGCAGAGACTAGCAGAAGGGACGCAGTCCAGCCAGGCTCACGCAGAGGTAGCGCAGAGCTGACGCTTCAGGGTGACGCAGAGGCAGCGCTGAGCCCAGAAGGGTGATGTAGAGGCTGCGCAGTGGCTACGCTGGGCATGAGAAGCTAACGCAGAGGTTGGAGGAGCAACACTAGGGTTCTAGTGGGCTAGAAAGGGCTCGTATTCAGTGTTTTCAAAGTAGTGCTTCCTCGGCTGAGTCAGCCATATTTTCTGTCTCTGAGTGATAGGTACATCTACCATGAATTCTCTATTGGGCAAACCATTACTGGTACCTGATTATATTCAGATATTTTGCTTAATAAACAAACCCTCGAAGAGATGTTGCACCAGTTTTCCCGCATTGGGATTTTCCGGGGACATTGTCCAAAAAATACGATATCCTTTGTCATGTATGCGTTATGCTTCAGTAAATGATATGTATGTATGTGTAGGCTACAGTTGTCTTTGCTTTGATATTTTACTGAATATTCAAAAAATAACTTGTTAATTAAATCAAACAAGTAGGAGAAGTAAATCAAGATACTGTAGTAGGGTTTCTATATTCAGAAATTTTCACATGGTATCAGAGTGATTGCAGATCGAGCTAAAGGCATCAGCATAGGGCTGAAGATTTTTTCGCTGTAGGAGGGCAGCTGAAGCTGCACAAGATTCAGAACGAGGCAGCGCAGCACCAGAGGGACCGTGTAGAGGTCCTGCAGGGGGGACACAGAGCCAATCTGCTCACGCAAAGCTGAGACAGAGGCTAACGCAGGCCCAAAAGGGCAACGTAGAGCCTTTCAAGGTCACGCTAAGCTGACGCAGGCCCAAGAGGGTGAAGCAGTCCAACAGGGAGTGACGCTTTGCCAGTTATCGTGGCTGGAAGTGTAGTTTTTCTGATCTTCGAAGTTGCTAGTAGCAGGGTTGACAAAGTAAGGGGAAACAGTTCCTGAACAAATTTCCTAGCCAAGAAATCTAAGATTCAATCAAGTGGAGTGATCGTAGAGCGCTGATTCGACAGAATTGGTGAAGGATTTCTGGGAGGGAAATCAATTGTCAGAGGGAGCATATTCTCTAGAGGGTTTCTATTGCCAAGAAACCCAGATCCGGTCTTTTGCTGAGTGTGGCAACAGTAGAAGGAAGAAGAGCACTTGCTTCGACATTTTGAGCAGAGATGGCCCCGTATGGACTGAGAGATCAGGATAGGTTAGACGGTGTGTCTAACTTTACCATCTAGAAAGCCAGAATCCTGACAGCCCTTGATGAATATGGCATCAAAGACCATGTCGAGAACGTCTTGGCTGTGTCGATCGATGCTGATGCTCTAAAGAAGTTCAATGAAAATCATCCGCGGGCTAAACGCTTGATCATGGATGGAGTGAAATATCACGTGGTTCTGCATATTGCCAAGAAGAAGACGGAAAACAAGGTGTGGACGACATTAACCACGTTGTATCAAGGTAGCTTCGTCCAGAGGAAGATGCATCTAAAGAATCAGATGCGTATGTTCCAGATGCACAAGCGAGAGGAGATCGATCCTTTCCTTTAGATTGCAAACTATCTGAGACCAGCTGATTGCCATGGGGGTGACTCCTTATGATGGACTCATGGTGAGGACTGTCCTAAATGCAGACACCGATGAGTGGGAGACCTTTGTCCAAAGTATCTTGGGCATAGCACAACTCCCAAACTGGGGGGACATGTGGGCAATCCTTCGACAAGAGGAGATCAAGAGAATAACCAAGAGGGAATTCAACGACCGGGGAGTCAAGATTAAGAAAGAGGAGGAAGATGCAGCCCTAGCATCTAACGGAGAGAGGCAGCAAGGGAAGAAGAAGAAGAAGGATTTATCCAAGGTCTTGTACTTCAGATGTGGCGAATTGGGACACTTTTCCAATACTTGCTATAAGAAGGGCAAGGAAGATTCAAATTCCAAGGCAGCAACAGCGAAAGGGGATGACGGCAGCGATGATGATGTGGGCATGAGTGCTCATGTACCTCGAGAGAAGAGGTGGGGCGACATAGATATGTAGAGTGAGCTACAGATGGTAACGACATGATCCTTTAGGTGCCCAAACTCTTGGATCACATACGAGCTACGAGAGCCGTTAAAGATAGTAGCAGGATGACTAGAGTCAGTGGATGCAGAGGATCATGGAAAGGCACAAGGCAGTGCTTGAACGTTGCAGATTGGAGCAATGCAGTGCAGTAGCAGTAGCAGCATGGAAGCAACAGCACAGAGGCTGATGGGATTTCGGCAGTGCAGAGCAGCAGCAGAGGCTCTAGAGAGACAGCGTAGAGCAGTAGCAAAGGGTGCTTCAGTGATGAGATGCAGCTAGCATGACTTGTCTGTCAATTGTCGGGTGTTGTCCTTCAGTTGCTTACTTCTCAGCAACTAAGTTGCAGTGCAGCAGTTAGCAGTGGCAGTGCTATAGGTAGTGTTGTAGCTCCTAGAGACAGCCATGAGTTGCAAATGACCAGTGCCTAGGACATCTTGAAATCAGAGGCTAGATGTAGACGATTTTAAGGGTGCCTCTAACAAAATATTGATAAGGCGAATAATGATTGTGGTGGTTCAGGAATGGTGAAGACTTTGGATTTTGATTCATGCGAATTACCCTATACTACGAGAGGGCTTAGGGGGCTGTATGGCTCAGTGGCTTTTCAAATGGGCCAAGTATGAAACAAAGAGGCTTTCAAAATATGCAGAGGTGCTGAGAAGGAAGGGAGGAGGAACCCGCAAGAGACGGGGTTAAAAGTCTTAAGAATCTGTCTCCCGTGAACTCAGAGGAAGCGGATGTAGGTGGAATGTGACCAACAAGAGAGATTGGTGGAGCGTGAATTAAGGGGGCAGAGCAAGTTTAACACATGAGCGTTATTAATACATGAATTCATGAATAAAAATGCATACCACCGGCAGCTACATTACACGAATCATCAAAGCAACAGAGCATGGAAAGATGATTATACATAAACAGGAGATTGCTAATAAACAAGAGAACACAGATATATACTACTCATTGCTCCATCTGGAATCCAAATAAACAACATTGTATATCATATTATGTTCAAAACAGTTCTCCCAAATATGTATCTCAGAGCACAAAGAGCACAGTCATACAAAAGTACAACAAAAATTCTCCAAAATTCTGAACCTTTCTTTCATCTTTGAACTCTCTACATACATAGTTCTCCTTGAAGGTTTATGATCGAATAATCATTCATAATCGGGCCACACACGTGAAAATCAAAATATCCTAACCAACTCGCAAAGCGTGCATCAAGCAATCACTCCCGTACTCGGAAAATCAAAACAGAATCGGGTGAAATCGAGATTTCACCAGCAAAACATCACAATCAAACAGTAAAAGAAAAGCATAGTTGGCCACGGAGGCCAAATCCTGGAATCTTCAAAATGGGGCGATGAGGAGTGGCTGCGAACAAGTGGGTAGTCTGGTTTCCATCGCATGATTTCGCCCGCTGTGGAAAACCTCCACTCCCTCATTCTCATGATTTCCACTTAACTGTTACAGAATGGCCAGTCGTGTTGCGCGTGCCTTGCTCTTTAGCGGAGATTTCCTGGACAAACTAAATAAACCATCGCTGTGTTTGTTCCGCCAAAAACCCATGTTGTGCTTGACTTGCAAAACTGGAGACTGGATTTCAAAGGGGGGCATGTCCAGTTTGTGGTATTGGATGGGGGGGTGCGAAATCACAATAGGCTGACACGTAGCACTGAAGGTGGTTTCCAAAACCGACCATTTTGGACTCCCCCCCCGCCCCCCCCGGCGTTAACCTTCGGAAGGTGAAGGGGGGCCGAAATAGATCATGAGCCGTCGGATGTGTGCTAGGGAGCGAAGATGAGGGGGAGATGGTGGAGAATGGTGGAGCTTAAAGTGGGCCCTGCGGCACTAACACACAGCAGAATGGTCAACACTGAAAAGAGTGGGACAAAGGCAAGGGATTGGCTTTGATGACATGGCAGAGGTGGGCTCACCCATAGATCTCAATCAAGACTTATTATTATCAAAAAGCGGGAGTAAAGGTTATGGTTAGTGATGTGTGATGTGCGATGGCAGAAGATGACGAGGTGGGACCTGACTTATATCGCAAATCACAAGTCGGGGAGTTTTTGTTATGGGAAACGGGAGGTAAGTGTTAAAACTTGCGATGTGCGAAGTGTGATGAGCGGAAGGTGACGTGGCAAGGAGGTGGGACCCAAATTATATCGCATATCGCAATCAGGAGTTTTTATTATGAGAAAGCAGGAGTAAAGGTTATGGTTAGCGATGTGCAATGTGCGATGGCAAAAGGTGACGTGGCATGGAGGTGGGACCCGACTTATATCGCAAATCGCAAGTCGGGGAGTTTTGTCATGAGCAGCGGAGGTAAATGTTATAAGTTGCGAAGGGCGATGTGCAATGAGCGAAAAGGTCGGCGATGCGAAAAGATAAGTGGGTACCAATAAAGGCATAGAGAAGAAAGAAATGAGTTGTGAATGATAAAGGTTCATGCGGAAAGGTGAAAATGGCTAAGGTTTTATCGCATCGGCGGCTTGGTGTGGTAGTGCAATGGAACCATTCATGCCTCATCCCTATGATTTGCTTATAGGGGCCACTTCTCCACCTTGTGTGTGGTCACAGGCCAACATTGGCTCCATTTGGGGACAACGTGTTGTTCTAAGTGCGTTGAGCACCTGCAGACTTGAATGCCTATGCTTTATTGGGCGCATGGAGTCGCAAATGCATACTGTAAATATGAACTGAAACTATAACTGAGCTGTGCATTGCAAACTATCAAAACGGAAATCACTGCCGCACCCTGAAAATCTTGAATGGTGAAATCTGACCCATGCTGAAATTGAAATCTGAAACACACTTGAACTGAAAACTGCAAAGCAATCTGAAACTAAAATTGGAAAGATGCTCATAGTACTGAGATTATTTGCACACCTACCTACCCTAATCTGTTGGAATTACTGCTATTCTAAATGATACAATAATGCTAGTGTAACCAGGCAAGCAACTGCTCTAATAACTTTGTTTTTTCACTGTTTTTCACCAAACTTAGAAACAAACCTGTTAATGGTATTTGATAGAAATTCCCAGCCTGACCTTCATTGCAAGGAGCTTGGTAAACCTGAACAATGACAAAAATGTTGGAAAGGTATGGTGGCTTGAAAATGTTTGAAAGGTATGGTGGCTTTGTGATGAATACTTTCTCAATAAAGATAGCCACTGGATCAAGATACACTTGACCTATTTCTGAATATGTTGACCCAATCGATCCAACCTCATAACTTGGTACTACACATGTGTTCTCCATGTCTTCAAACAACTCGGGACATATTTGCATTTTATCTATTGAATTTTGTATCGATACTTATACTGAACCAGACAATAGGGCAGACTGTCTGATCATATCCATATCATAGCAGCTTCTAAAATTATTACGTGTGCATGAAAACTGACTTTGAAAACTCCAACCATCCAACGTATCAGCTATTGGGTCATGAAGTGCTTTAGATGATTGTAGCGTTGGTTCCACTGACATCTCATGATTTCTCCTGTGATTATCAACCAAAATGTGACCAAGATTCGCATTCAAAATCTGAGATGAATTAAAGCATAAAGGTAGAGAATCAAACTAGATCAATTCTTCCTCTATTTTAAACTTCGCCTCTCTGTTCAGCAGGTTCACTTCCATATCAACTGCAATACTTTGTGTTTCTTCAAGGGTTGCAATGTCCCTTTCTCTAACTTGGAATGCCATCTCTGGATTAAAGGCATCTGGGTAGTGCAAGAGAGCTACTCCTGGGGGTGGCCTTATATCAGCAGGCATTGAATGATACACCTTATTGAACTTGGCTGAAAAATATTGTACTGTGTCCCCAGGCTATATTTTTAAATGTCCATACTCTTCTATGATAAGAAAGACATTTCCCATGATTACCCATCGACCTAGGAAAACTTGCATGAATTGATGAAAATTTCTCATGCTAGCAGCTAGAGGATTCTCAAACCAATTTTTAACTTTACCTTGCCATGGTAGGACAAACATCCACATACATCATCTTCTTCCTTTACTGATGACTGCAATACACTAACTAAAGGATCATAGTAAACATGAAATATAAGATCTTCTAGAAGATTTGTAACAGGAAAGAAAACCTCATTCCAAACTGTTGCTTTGCTTGGGTGTTGAAACTGATTCTCTTCAAACAGCAAGGGAATCAATTGTTTTTCCTCATTATCCACGGTAGTCAAGTGATCTGAGTGTTCTTTATCATTCTCTTTGCCACACAAAAGCTTGCAAGGGAGCTGCAAACTCTCGTTGATTTTGGGTGAAGGAACATGATTTGTAACAATCTGTTGTACTACTAAAAGAGAATTTGAGAGATGGTCTTCATCATGCAAATCTGACTGGTCTTTAATCTCTGAGGGAAACGCTGCTTGCTGAGGATGTTCTTGTGGATCTAGACAATTAAGCTATGCTGCCTCTGTTTCCGGATCACCAGACTGTTGTTGATTTTTAGTGCTGTCCTCTGGGGAACACTCCAACTCTTCCCCTTCTTCATGGAGGGTAAGCTCGCCTCCCTCTTCTTCAGAACAGGGTAGGAACTGGTTTTCTACAAGCAGTCCAAAAACCACCACGGGTCATTCTTCTTGGAGACTAAAGGGTGTGGGCCCTTTTTCTGTAATGGCTTCTTTGAACTGCTCTTTAGGAGGGTTAAGCAGTTTCAAGGGTATAGATGTGGACTTCTCATTTTTGGGAGGATCAGCTTCTTGCTTTGTGAAAGTGGATGCAATGGCCTTATGAGGGGCTAACTCTTCTAATGGCTTCTTCCCTTTACTAGCAGGACTAGGAGGGTTTTGTTCTCTTGATATTGACAATTCATTTTGTTCTTGCCCTCGGGTTCTCTTTCTAGAGGACCTGAGCTCATACTTCTTGTGGAGTGGAGCCTACATGAAATCCACGAAATGTCTGCAGTAATTGTCAATATATTGATCTTATGGAGGGACTTCCTTCTCTTCTTGCTCCCCTTGCAGGATGAGTTCACCCTCCTCATCATCAGAGTAAGCGAGGAATTGATTCTCTTCACTGTCTATGACTTCCTCAGCCTTTCCCTCCACTTCTCTCTCCCAGTATAGAGGAGGTTGAATGTGGTCTTACTATTCCTTCCTATCCCGTTGCAACAACTGCAGAGGGGGCTTCCAATACTGAGGATTAAACCCTAGTTAAAAATCATTTGGTTGGTACGAGGAGGGGAATTTTTGGCCTCTGATTCAAGCTTAATCAACTTATTTGAAAGTTTCTTGATTAGCTTAATCATTTCTTTAATTCTATACTCTTGAGATTCCCTTTCCTGATTTGAAGTAGAACCCTCCTTGTTCCTTCTTCTGACTTCATGTTTTGTATTCTCCTTAAATTTACCAGTTGAAGCAAAGTTTGCTTCTACCTCCAATGCATCAGTCTAGATCTGATCCAGAGATGTTGATTTTCTTTCTCTTAGGGTGAACCCGAACTATGGTTCGAAAGCTCCTCTGAAGACCACCTTAGCAACTGCTTGGGGAGGCTTTATTTCAGCAGTAAGATTATTATAGAGCTTATTGAACCTCTTGATGAATTTCGTTACATCCTCATTGTGTCTCTTCTTTAGAGCATTGAACTTTGTGAGAACGTATCCATGGTCCCTCTTTTCTCCCCATTTTAATGTGAAGAAATTTTCCATTTCTTCCCAAGTGTGGACTGTGTTGTCGGTTAGAGACTTGAACCATTTATGGGCTTCTCCATCCAAGGATTGGACGAAAATCCTACACAATTATACAAATCAAGTGTTGAAAAATAAGTAAAGCACACAGACAAAGGACACACAAATTTTTCGAACAAATGTCCCTGGAAAAACCCAATGCGAGAAAACCGGTGCAGCAGTTCTAAGAGTTTATATTATTAAGCAGTAGTATTCTGAGTACATCTAGGGTGCCATAATCCGGCTCACCCAACAAAGAAAATCTCGGCAAGCAAAGATAAATTGTGAGTTTTACCTCACTCTGCAAGTCCCAATAGATCCGGATCAGACACTAGTGAAATCCCAACTGCCTTTGAGCAGTCTCTACGTTGCCACTGCGTAAGCCTGCGTGGGTTTGGCTGATGGACTGCGCGCCACCCTTCCTCTGCGCTGATTTGCCTCTCCATAAATCGAGTTTCAGCCCTGTAGCTTAGAAACCCTGATCTCTAGCTTATTCTAAACTGTCCCTCGGAGGCTCAACGCTGCTCCTGCATGGGCCTACGTCACCCTCTCTGGGGTCTGCGTCACCTCTCCTAGCGGCTGCGCTGCCTCCTCTATGTCTCTACTGCTCTTACTCTACAATGTACTCTCGGTCCTCTGACCAATTACTGCAGCTGCCCCTCACTGCTTCTCTAAATCACTCAGATCTGATCTTGTCCGAGCATTGCTCCGCCAGAAGAATTCAATATCTTAGATCCACTGTGTGTGTTCTCCAACTGACCCCAAGCCTTCCTCTAATACTTTTAATGTCGATGAATCAACGACCGTGATCTAATCTCTAATCGACTGCTAAGACTAGAAAAGACTTTATCCTCGTCACTTAGAACATTCTCACCCATATGTTAAATTAATTCACTTTAATTATTTAATTTCTCTAAGTATAGACTTGGTCCTCATTAAGATAATCAATTATTTGAATAACTTAAGCTCTGGAGATCTCATGTGTTCTAGTCCCTCCACAAAGTTTTGGAGCTAGAGCACACATCCGATGCTACCCAAAAATCAACATTTTAGTGTGTTTATGTTTTCTAGCTAAGGGCATAGACCAGACCTAGAGTGCATGGATTTCTAATATACACCTTTCATGCTGACTACCCCTTCCCCACATGGGGTCCATGTTTGTTCAATGGAATATAAGTGCCTCACTATGACACAGGCCCTAGCATTTTTGTGTGGACTTATGTTTACAAGTACAAAGTTTAAGGTTAATGAAGGGTTATTGAAAACATGTGGAGCAATTTCACAAAAAAGAACAAATATGACACTTGAGATGTCATGCAGCAGTTTCATTTTTTTTTTAATTAGTAAATTTGGTTTTGATTGATGTGAGGAGTAACGAACCGTCTCAAAATTCAGCATAACAGTTTCCTTTTTCTTTTATTAGTTAATTTTGCTTTATCTTTTGGTGTGGACTTCCGTTACAAGTACAAAGTTTCAAGTTGATGAAATGTTATTCAACACCTGCCAAGCAATTACTTAAAAAGGGGCCAATATCATTTTTGAGATTCAGCACAACAGTTTCCTTTTTTATTTTATTAGTAAATTTTTCTTTATTTTTTTAGTGTGGACATCCAGACTGCAATTTGAATTTACAAGTACAAAATTTAAGGTTTATGAAGTGTCATTCAACACCTGCCAAGCAATTACGCAAAAAAGGGCCAATAATAAAATATCATTCTTGAGATTCAGGACAACAGATTCCCTTTTTGTTTTATTAGAAATTTTTGGTTTTTATTGATCTGTAGCAAGTTACGAACCCTCTTCAGATTCAGCAACGCTATGTACCTCTTTTATTTTATAAGTCAATTCTGATTATCATTTGGTGTGGATTTCGATTTACCGGAACAAAGTTTAAGGTTCATCAAGTGTTATTCGACACGTGCCAAGCAATTCCATAAAAATGGGCCAATGGGATTCTTGAGATTCAGCAAAAATGTTTTCCTTTTTATGTTATTAGAAAAAAATGTTTTTGATTGCTCTGTAAGAGTTACGAAACCTGTTCAGATTCAGCAAAACAGCTTATTTTTTCATTAAATTTCTTTTCTGATTGATCCATGGGGAGTTTAGTAAACCCACTCTCTTTTGGTAATCACCAATGGGGTTAGGATTTGATTGCTTCTTTTTTCAATAAATTTATTTTCTGATTGATCCATAGGGAATTTAGTAAACCCACTCTTTTTTGGTAATCACCAATGGGGTTAGGATGGGGTTAGGATTTGAACTAGTGACCTGCTCCATACAGAGTGTTTTATCAAAACACCCAGTTACCATCCATCCAAAGCCCGCCCATTTTAAGATTAAGAAAGAAAGAAACCCAATGCTTTTACTGAAATAATCCCAGCACAACTGTTTCCTGTTATGATCGATCAAACTAACATTTACTGAAGCTTACTTAAAGTTCCTATCATGAATTTGAAATTGTCGTCACTGTTTCATACAAGTATCAGGAATGCCATATTGTCTTAGTCATCAAAATGTTTGGCTGCTACAACAATACAGAAAAAGCAGGAATGCTAGACTCCAGATACTTGGGGATATTAAGGAACCACTATAATTTTCATATATATATATATATATATATATATATATATATATATATGAATGAATTGAGAGCAAAAAGCCAAGAGTTGACCACCTAGATTACAGAATTCCAGACAAAATAAAAGATGGCAATATATATATATATATATGAATTGAGAGCAAAAAGCCAAGAGTTGACCACCTAGATTACAGAAATATATATATGAATGAATTGAGAGCAAAAAGCCAAGAGTTGACCACCTAGATTACAGAATTCCAGACAAAATAAAAGATGGCAATACTCTTATACACCATTGAAAACTGAACCCGAAAAGAAATGCAAGGAAGTACCTTAAAGGATAGGGTATGGCAAACATCCTTGGCAGCTTCACCTTCGGCCTCTGAGAAGCAGCGCAGAAAAGGAAATTGAGAATCGAGAGATACAATGTTGTGGGCGTGAGAATCTATCACCGATATTCTGTCCACTATCTCACTTAACATCCTCTCAGTAGTGGTTGTCGTGGCCATGTTTCGTTCTGTTCTTCTTTCACTCTCGCCTCTCACACAGATTGGTTCCTCCCTTGTGCGTTGTGCATGTTACACCACTTAAATTAAATACATACCAGATGAATCCGGTCACAATGTGCGGGCCGCCACTTATCACTGTTCTGTTTATTATATGGATTTCCTTACATCGCGTGATTTATGACTTTTCCAACTAACGTCATCACCAGCCTGGAGATATTATAATGGAATTGTAAATTGCAATGTGATGTGATTTTTAATCTGGAATTTTGTAAGGACTCGATAGAAAAGTAATATTTATCTTCCTCTGAGATCCTGATGCACGGTGATTTGTTTTTTTAATCTGCAAATATAGACATTTAATGTATAAAAAAGAGAGTTTTAGGTAGGAATGTCAAATTTTGATTTTTTATTGTTTAAATTGGTTTTTTCCAATTTAACAAGCTCAAAAATCCATACATATTATTGATTGTTTAAATTAGTTTTTTCGAATTCAACAACCTCAAAAATCCATAAACATTATTGGTTTTTTAAATTGGTTTTTTCTAATTCAACAAACCCAAAAATCTATAAACATTATTGATTGTGAATAGTTCATTTGTAAATCAAATTTATAATTTCAATAAATTTTTATATATTTAAAAAAAATAAACCTAAAACTTTCCAAAAATATACTTAAAATTAAAAATTGCTGAAAATTAAAATCCTAATCCTAATGTGATTGTGTTTTGTGTTTTTTCAATGTGATGTGTTATTTTAATCTGCAAATATCCTAATGTGATTGTGTTTTTTCAATTTGATGTGTTATTTTAATCTGGAAATATCTAGAGAGTCCATCCATATTTATAACAACATAATTATAAACTAATATTTATCTTCCTCGGAGATCTAATGCGATGTGATGAGTTTTTTTAATCATATTTATTTTCCTCGGATATCTAATGCCATAGGATGAGTTTTTTTAATCTGCAAACATAGAGATTCCATCAATATTTATAACAAAGTTTATATAAAATTGTGATGTGATGTGTTTTTACCTGAAACTTTGTGGAACATCATGGTTTTGTCAATATGTGTCACAAATTTCTATGTTACTTAAGGTTGATCCTTATTTTGGATTTGTACAAAAACCTGAATGTTGTAAATGGGCTTTAATCATTTTGTGTTTTATGGTTTTCGTTAATTTTAAAGTCTTCCCTTAATGGATATCTCCCTTGGAAGTTATGAAAACTGTGAATGGTACATGGAATCGTAAATGGAATTGATCTATTCATAAAAGTGTCTATTCGATCCTTTATTCATTAATAAAGTGTCTATAGAATTGATCTATTCATAAAAGTGTCTATTCGATCCTTTATTCATTAATAAAGTGTCTACTTGATCCTTTATGGTTTTGGCTAATTTTTAATTTACCACGGCTTAATCCTTTTCTAAATTTAGGAACAAGTCTATTTCAACCAAATCATTTTGTAATCTCAAGAGCAAGACTATTTCACCCATACTCAAAGGATGAAAAAATTCTAGCCATAGTCTTCACTCGAGATAATTTGTATTACAAAATACATATAATAATAATTATACACAAACTACAATTATAAAGTATGATATTAGATTACAAAATACATATAATGATAATTATATACCATATAAAATTAATTATTTGTTATATTTTTTTATATATATATATATATATATATATATATATATATATTAATAAAAAAAAATGAATAAGTAATTCTATTTAGTATATAATTCTATTTGGTATATAATTATCATTATATGTATTTTGTAATACAATCAAAGAATTATATATATATATATATATATATATATATATATATATATATATATATATTAATTCTATTTTGTTTATAATTATTATTATATGTATTTTATAATATTATATATAAAGTTATATATATATATATATATATATATATATATATTTTTAACAAAATAAATATATAGAGAGTGTTTAATGAGGTCATAATTTGGCTTGAAAATAACAGAAATTTTAGTAGAATTTTGATAGAATATTGCAAAAAAAATTGGAAAACTAAGTTACAGTTGCCAAGCTTCGGGATTTTCGGTGGCCCGGGGGTTTTTGATGGTGTTGAATCCATTTCCACCATTAAAAAAACTATTAAAACACTCCCATAGTCGACTTTTTGGATAAAAAAAATGTTCAGATGACAAGTCCTAGCAAAATTGTAATCTTGATAGACAATGCATATATATATATATATATATATATATGATGATGATGATGATGATGTTTAACGTCCACTGAGACCAATCTTGGGTCTATCGGACCTAAAGAAAAGAGTTATTTAATTTGATTTAAGATTTTATTCCTATGCTCAAAAAGCTTAGAGAGAAGCCTCCCGAGCTCACTATAATTTTGACATCTTAAAAGGCTAGGAAGGTCAGTGTTGCAACAAGGATTATGAAATTGAGCTCTAATGTGGTTGTACACGGGGCACTCTAAGAGGAAGTGATTTTCATCCTCGATGTTCATATTCTCACAGAGATGGCAGATCCTTTCCATCCATGGTGTTTTAGGAACTGTCCAACGACCTGTTTCACTATGGAGCTCATGAGAGTTCGTATGTGTGTATTTATTATCTTCATATTAAAACGATATGTTTATTTAATTTAGAAAAATAAATAAATAAATAAAAATTCATTATTACAATAACCATGATATAAATTTGATTATTTTTTTGCTCTACAAATTTTAGGGTTTCTTTTACATAGTCATATATGCTTGGCTCCACGAGAGGGGGTGTTTCCCCCTCCTTTAGCCAAATTGTTTCAAGAGTTCATAATGAGTTTGGATCTACTAGTATTCCATGTCAATCTTCTTATCTTCAACATCCTTTTCATAGAGCAACTCGACAAAGTGGGGATTCTGGTCTCGCAACAAACCCTTCATTGGGTGCATTGTGGCAAGCTAGAAATTGTGTTTTCCTTCCAAAAGAAATGAGATTTCCAAAATTGATCAAGAGATCATGTCCATTGCTAAAAAATTCTCAAAATGAAAGTGCTCAAAAGTGGTTGCAACCTAAGCGACCAGAAAGGTATCGTCGTTTTGATTTTGGCGTCGCGAACGGTTCGCAAAACGGAGATCGTATGCAGAAGTTATAAAGGTTTGAAAAGCCCAGTAGACTCAAAAAACTGGACCTTTGACTCATTTTGACATTTTATGAAAATTTTGAAAAAAAAATATATTAGCAAAAATATTTTTATATTGAAGTTGGAGGGCCTATCAGCGAGCGCCACGTGGCCTTCCCAGAGGCTGCCATGTGGCCCCAGGCCAGAGGTTAAAGGCGCATTGTAAAAAATCTTTAGAGTCCACGGGAATGGAACCCGAGACCTCTCGTTCGCGTGCAGGAGCGCCCAACCAACCGAGCTATAGGTGTTACTTAACCACTCTAACCGTCGAGTTGAATATAAAGTTTATTAAAGTTTGCATTGGCGGTAAAGGGGGCCAGCCCCCACCTCATGACATTCCATATGAATTGATGCGTGGAACCTGAGGCATAGACCCAATGGTTACGGTGACGGCGGGTTTATGAAGCCATGTGTCCAGCAGCAGAGACCACGACCTAAAAAATTTAACACGACGGTTGGGTTCCGACGGTTCTGGCGGGGGGTAATGTGACCACCTCAACCTGAAGTTTAATGCCAACCATTAATCATCCGGGGGATTTGGAGAGTGCATCCCTATACTTGGGGCATTTCATTAAATTAACTCCAGTTAACTAACAGTCTCCACATTTAGTGGAGCTTTTCTAGGTGTCACTGGGAAAAATGCATGGAGAAGCCAATTTTCGACCATTTTTGGTGAAAGAAGAGGCTACCTAGACTAATTTCAACATTCTGAACACATTGAGATAGGTTTTAGAGCCATCAGAGGTCATCTTGTGTAGGTTTTTCTTCAGGGGATTTCAAGGAGCCACCAGGGCCACTAGGGTGTTTTGAGTGTATTGAGCATCCATTCTCTGTTTTCTGCAAATTAATAGTCATTCCTAGCTAATTCAGGCATTATGAATCTATTTTTATAGAGAGCATAGCCATTTGAGGATTTATTTCACATGTACTTACCATTTTTTAGCATTAATATATGAGGGACATGCCATTGGGAGCTAGACCAGCAGATGTAGCCCAAAAGGGGTGAACTGCTTCATCAAATTTGCTGAGTATTGTCACATGTGATGTTTAATTCTCTGTTATTTACTATTTTTCAGTGTTTTATAAGCAATTTACATGCTTTAACCTCACACAGAAATCTTTTTAACTAAGTTAAAACCATGTGTTTCACCTGCAAACTTCAGAGAACCTTATGCACACATTTTAATTAATGTTTGGATACTTAACACAACAAAACTAATACATTCCATTCAGATCAAGTTGGTATCAGAGCTAGAGTTTTACTCTCATTATTGTTATTGTGCAAAGTTTGTTTAACAATTTGCAAGAGTTTTAATGTTTACTAGGCTAAAGCTTAAGAGAGGAGAAATTCAATTGGTGAAAGCTCAAAGTAATCCTTAGCCAATGAGGGAAAGAGTGCCATTATCTCCACCTTCAATTTCACCTCAAAAAGAAGCAGAAGAAGCCATAAGCATGACTTCAAGAGAAGGACAAATTCTTGAAGAAGTTGATCCCAAGGAGGAAGAAAGAGTGTTCAGGAAAGCATTCCTTGACTTGATTGAAATGGTGAGAATCCTCTACCAAGAAAGGAATTAAAGACTTGAAGGAGAAGGGTCTAAACATTATAAAGAAGGTGAAGTATCTTCAGGAGGAAAGAAAGATGAAGATAAGTCAAAGAAAGAAAATGGAGGAAATGGAGATCCACCATCCTCATCCTCATCATCGTCAACCTCTACTTCGATGAATCAATCTCACAAATCAAAGAACACTGGTAAAAGTCATTTTTTTAAACTTGATGTTAAGTTTGAATTGCCAATGTTTAATGGTGAAATCAATGCAGAAAAACTTGACAATTGGATAAGGCAATTGGAGGTTTATTTGAGAATCCAAAACCTTCATGATGACGACACTAAAATTCAGCTAGCTTCATTGAGAATGGAAGGTGCAGCACTTGTTTGGTGGGAAGCCAAGACAAAGGAGGAGATTAAAAAACATGGTAAGATTATTTTATCATGGGCTGATTTCATTACTGTAATAAAACAACAGTTTTATCCATTAGCTCATTTACAAAAAGCTATCATGAATTGGAAAAATTTCAAACAACTTAAGGGACAAAATGTACAAGACTACACGCAAGAATTTAGGAGAAGAGCTCTCTTATTAGGGGTAGATTTGCAGATTCAAGACACTTTGCTGAAGTACATAGGTGGTTTACACAGCTACCTTAGACACACTATCATTACGTTCAATCCTACTAGTCTAGATGAGGTTTGTGTTCAAGCCACACATTTAGAGGCTAGAGGGAAAAACACTTTTGAAGAGGGTAGAAACAAGCCTTTCAAGGGGAAAAACAAAGACAAAACCTCAAAAGGAAAAGGCAAAAAGAATGCATCTGTCAAAAAAGAGGGAGAGAAAGTGGTTTGTGAACACTGTTCAAGAGAAGGCCATGAAGAGAAAAACTGTTGGAAATTACATCCTGAAAAAAGAACCCAATTTAACAAAAACAAAGGGAAGCAGAAAACTGCAGCTACTACTACTTAACAAGACTTAGGTGATGAATCAGGTGACGAAACTAAAATTACAACCATGGGTTTGAAGAACATGAAGGGAAAATAAACTGAAACTAAACCAAGTACTAATACTTCAAACTGTCATGTACAAGCTCCAAATGAAGAAGAAAGAATTGAATTGTTTCATGTGAGGGTTATTTAAAAACATACAAAAATTGAAACATTGTTTGACAGTGGGTCACAAGCAAACCTTATCTCTGAAGACTTAGTCAAGCAACTAAATCTTGAGACCATTCCACATACAATACCATGTCCACTTGGTTGGATTTTTAATGATGCAAATTTACAGGTTTCAAAGAAGTGTATATTGCGCTTTGCAATTACTGCACATTTTATTGACACGGTTGAATTAGATGTTGTTCCGCTTGATATATCAGGAATTGTTTTGGGAAGTCCTTACTTATATGACAGGAAAACTATCTTCTACCACCATGAGAACAAGTATCATCTATTCAAAGATGCCAAGGAGTTTATTGTTAGAGCACATCACAAGAAGACAAACATTGCGATGGTAAATGTTGGATAGGTAAAAAGGCTAGTGAATTCTAGTAAGAGTTTTGTACTTCTTATGATTAAGCCTAAAGCTGATGTGAATCATGAGTCATTTGAAAATTGTGATCCCAAGTTAAAATCATATTTATATGATGTAGTTGATGCACATCATTAGATGTTTCAGGAGCCAACAAGTTTGCCTCCTAAAAGGGAGATTCAACATGAGATCCAATTACAGCAAGATTGTCCTCTTCCAAACATAGGCATGTACCGCATGTCTATCATGGAGAATGTTGAAATAAAGAGGCAAATTAAAGACTTGTTGGAAAAGGGATTCATAAGACCAAGCACTTCGCCATGTGGGTCATTGATAGTGTTGATTCCAAAGAAAGATGGCTCTTGGCATATGTGTGTGGACTTCAGAGCTTTGAACAAGATTACGGTAAAAAGTCGTTACCCACTCCCAAGGATATATGATTTGTTCGATCAGTTGAAAGATGCAAATTTTTTCACTAATTTAGACTTACGTAGTGGATATCATCAAGTTAGAATTGCAGAAAGTGGCATTTGGAAGACTGCATTCAAAACCAAACAAGGACTCTTTGAGTGGCTAGTTATGCCTTTTGGTTTATGTAATGCACCTACAACTTTCATGCGTGTTATAAATGATGTTTTGCGTCCATTTCTTGATGATTTTGTTATAGTATACTTAGATGACATCTTCATTTTCAGCAAGACTAGAGAAGAGCATGTCATGCATGTTAAGAAAGTACTTGATGTTTTGAGGAAAGAGCAATTATTTCTTAAGATGTCTAAGTGTGAATTTGGAAAGACTTCTTTGGTTTATTTGGCACACATTGTAGGTGGAGGTGCATTGAGAATTGATCCTTCTAAGGTAGAATCCTTTGTGAATTGGCCTACTCCCAAATCCATTATAGAGGTAAGAATTTTTTTGGGTGCATGTTGGGCCAGAATTGTGAATTACAGATAAATCACACTTCCCTAGACAGGTGCTAGTCTAGAAAAACAACTTAAAGACTATACGACTATTTATCCTAACTAAGAACAGACACACACAGAGGATTAGAAGGTTACTTGTGATCTAAGTGCTTCTAAATGGCTCCTTCTGTCGCTTCCATTGTAGCTTCAAATTCAAGCGGTTTGTGTGCGAAATGCTTCCTGCAAGAAAGAACACTAAAACAACAGAAGATGCAATAATATAGATGTCTATTCAAGTTAGTTTGCTAAATCAATAAAGCATAAACCATATACATCAACCAAGATCTTGTAATATGGAAAATCAAACCCAATACAGATGCATATAGGGAAAAATAAGATGTACTCTTTATTAATGATAGAAGGAGAGGTTACAACCTAGTGACTGATTTGAATTGACCTTCCAGCAACGTCCCCAAGCCTCATCACAGTATAAATCTCTCCAACAACAGCTACACAAATCTAGCTCTCAGTTGAAAATTCTCCAACATTTCTCTACTCAATTTCTTCCCCCTCAAGCACTCAGATCTTTGCTCAATTTATAGATGAATTGTAGGTTGTTTTGCAATCAATGACTTTCCAATAATAGGCAAGACATGTTCCCAATCATGTAGATTTCAAATGGACACTTGGATTCGAAGCTTGACACATGTGAACTCTTCTAGAAGGCATTGGCCAAGTGTAGATTCTGGAACAATGAGAATTTCGCTCCCAATGTGACCAATGCACATGTGAGTGTCGAGAAGTGCTTTGCAGAGCAGCCTTGCATGGGGCTACCTGCATATGCAACGCACTTAGGCCCTTTAGAGCCTGTTTTGGTGAGCTCTCATACGTTATATAATAAGCTTCAAACCTTGGAAACCTTTGCTTGATGAAAGTATTGCTTGATTTTTCTTGTTCTTGTCTTAGAGCATATAGCAGCTTGAAATGACAGGGAATGATAGACCCTCTGTCATTGGTCCTGTAGATGATGCCCAGTTAACTAGGTCATTAGGAATGGTGCCCAAATTGACCTATAACAAATTTCCCCCTAAAGCATGAAGTCAAAATAATAATAATAACTTTTGATTAAGATACTTTACACTGTGATGGGCTGGAGATGAAGCGGAGTGGTCTTACAATACATTACATCATGATATATCCTCTTTGATCATAATTGCTGAGGATAGGCATTCCCATATTCAGCACATAAAACAATCTAATAACATGTACATAATTCAGAAAGTTGTCTTCATTGGAATGTTGCCCAGATGCAGACATGCCTATAGATATAGCCCCATGTTTGGATGACAATATGTATGTAAGGTCACCGTACAGATGATGTGTACAAAAATCCTGAAATCGCAACTCGGATGGCTGAAACTAGATCCGAGGTCTTCTTATCTCGTTCACTCGATCATTCGGGTACAAGTCTAGCCATGCGAATATATGATTTGTAGTCGAACATGGAAAGACATCGTTTGATTACCAGCCAATGATGTGAGTTGTTAACAAACGCGAGAGAACCACCATTAATGTCAATGGCCCTCAAGGTATTGCAGTACATTTCATAAGGCGTGAATAGATGATTTGATGTCAAACGCCAAACAAAATCTTTCGGTCAAAGGTCCAGAAGTGAGGATCTTGTTGATGCTGTAACAAGCCTCATGGTACTAGAATCTGATGTTTCTAAGTAAACTTCTTGGATATTGATTTGTCATCGACAGGAAGCCACCTTATTGTGAAACGGGAGTTACTGATTTCAGAGACAAGGGTATGACTTGATATAGCAGTTTTCAGGGATGACGGTCATGAGAATGAAGTTTTATGAGTATTGCAGAAGGATGAAGTATTAACTGGATGACTTCTCTTGAACATATCAGCGACACTGTGATGAGTTGGCAGCATTGACCCAAAACCGAAGTGAAGGAATGATGAACCATAGGTGTGAATGAACCTTCAAGATGATTACCCAACCCAAAGAGTCACGGACATGGAGTGAAAGAAGTGTCATGTTCAAGAGCGACTTGCTACCATAAAGAATTCTTGCTCATTTTTCCCAAATTTTCCCCAGTCATTTGTCGACCAGTACCTTTTTATTTTTTAACAAGCTTGAGGAGGATAACATTTGCTTGATCTATAATTCAACCCTTCGGGCGAATAAATTATCGCTATTTAATAATTTAACGAGTCTAGCGATGAATGAAACTTGATTCTTGCCATGATCGACAAGCCTGTCGCTATTTTATGTTTTAATTAGCTTAACGACAGTGATAGCCCGATCCTTTTTCATATTTAGAGAGTTTGAAAAAGAGGATGAAAGAAAACTCCATAAGTAATTTTTCATAAATTTTTCACTTAGATCCAAGAAAGTGTAAAATAATATCTGAGAGAACCTCTTTAGTCATGCTTAACCAAGGTATTTCTTTTTCGTAAATAATCTATCTCAGTCTGGAGAAGGGTTAAACTTATACTGAGTAGATATAGATTCATTTACTTTAACAAGCTCGAAAATACAAGTGCTCGGTAATATTTTCACAATATCGAAGTCTAAAAAGAGCTAAAAGAAGACTCCAGGGGTTCCTTTTTCGTTGTTATCGAAGCTCGAAAAAGAAATAAAAGTGCGCTTCAAATCCTTTTTCATTTTTAACAAAGCTCGAAAAATAAGGAGGAAAAGTATGCTTTGTGGTCAAGTCATTCTTTTAAATAAATCTACACGACTAATCTGTTCATCAATTGTATTTCCTGTTCAGAACAACATCAAATGGATTAAAAATACCTGTTTCATGATAAAAACATAATAAAAGTGTATTCATAGCAATAAATTTAACTTGAAAATAATTAAATGATTATTTAAAAGTAGTTTCACTATTTTTTTTTACCATTCCATAGTTACCATTTTCATTTTGGAGCTCTGAACTTGATTTTGCCCCCGAAATTCAGTCGTCGATTGCGGTCATTTCTATGGACTGATTTCGTCGCCGTTTGATCCAAGTTAGAACCATGAACCTCTTGGAGTTCTTAATTCGAGCATGGGATTCGGTGATAGAGGAATTTCATATTAAGAACCAAGTGGTTCCCATAACAGTTGAGGATGTGTATTTTCTCACAGGTTTGTCGAGGAGAGGTTTACCCATTTCACTCTCAGGGTCTACCGTTGGAGGAAAGACAGTGAGGGATTATATTCTGCAGTACTACTATCTAGGGGCAGAACCTAGCAAAGATGGAAAAATAAACATCTGAGATGTCAGAGATTTTCCTTTGAGAACTATCCTTTTCACGATCGTTAAACTTGCTGGCACCGTTACACTACATGTAGCGAATAGATTGTATATGCAGTACGCGCTAGAGTACTTAGAGCCAACAATCTTCAGCTGGTCTGAAGTTTTTCTATCTCACATAAAGGAACAACTGAACAATGCAAAGGGAGGAAGGAAGAATAATTTCAGTTATGGTTCAATCCTTATCTCCTTCGCTTTGGAACGGATTCCACTGATGCAACCACAACATGTGACACTGGATATAACTAGTCCTAGAGATCCTCGTATGCAGAGATGGGTAGAACTCATGGGTTGGCATGCAGGATAATCGACCGTTGTGTTCTCTACTGCATTCTTTGCCTGGTTCCGGCGATATATCGTCATCATTGATGAGTATGCATACGCAGGCATCGACTTTCGAGGAGATCTAGATTTAGTATAACCAGAAGGCGCTTAGTGGGATGCAATGGGTAAGAATGTTTTGACCATGTTTTTTTTTTATTTTCCTAAGGTTTATACAATGTTTTTGTATTTTTATTTTTTCCCAAGACTAAACTAAATTTTTGATGTAATGCAAATATTGGTCATGTTCAACCAGTAGAGGAACCAGAGTGCGAAGCAGATGCGCCATCAGAGAGGGCTGTCGGGAGAGCAGTCCTTCAGGACCTTGATATGGCTGAGACTCTGGCTGAGCTTCAGCAGCACATAGAGGGGCTGACCTTCAGAATTCTGGATTGCCGGATCGAAGAGTTACCCATGCGACTGCAGCGACACACTATTGGGGTTCCTAACCGTTGGATGCGGTTACTTCATAGGGTTGCTAGATCTATAGCATGTTACCATGAGCACCACTAGTTTACTTGTGACATTTTGCATACATTTTGAGGTCAGATGACCAATGTGCCTTGGGTACAAATTTTGTAAAAATCTATAACTATCTATCTATATGATTTCAGAGTTTTTCCTATGTTTATTGTGCAATCCTATTCAATGATGTGAATTTTTTCTTTACATATGTTGCAAATGTCTGTCTAAAACTTGATTTTCTAATGAATCAATCAATGTGTTCAAGTTTCTGGAAGTGTGTTGATATTGAACAAAAGCAAAATTTCTTTCCAAAAGTCGAACTCTTAGGAACAATCTAAGAAGTGTTGGATTTCTAACAATATAAATACTCGTAAGTTGTAATACCTCAAGTTGTGAGTCTAACCTTACGAATATGCAGTTAATACCAAATGAAATTGCATCAGAGAGAAGTTCGATCAACGCGCTATACTCTGTGATATTGTTCGTCGATCTACCAATACAAATCCCTTGAAAACTCACTACCTCGTCGTTCATAGTGAAAATGGCCCACGCTACAGAAGATAGATTATGCGTACTACGACTAGCACCATCAGCATATCCAACAAATGGTTCTGAAGATTTATACATCTACGATGAAATGTAAAGCGGATTACTAACGTCAAGAAAACTCTAAAAACAAATTAACATAGTGAATGCAAATCAACAACATATATACAATATAATACAAAAAATTCCTACACTCATGATTAAGCATAATAACGTTTAAGATACAACCCATTTCTAGGCTGTTCCAATGGAATCCCATCATAATCAACTAACTCATAGGCACCCTCAGCAAGAACTCTTTTGACAATATAGGGGCCATGCCATAATGGCTCGAATTTTCCTGTACCTATTACATCAGCGTCTTGATCATAAATAAGGACCAAGTCTCCCTCTGAGTAGATGCGAGGCTGGACATTTTTGTCGTATTGCACCTTTATACATCTCTTATGCGCTTCGTTGGCCAATTTGGCTTCACGACATGTTTCATCAAGATGGATGAGGTTAAGCAGACACGCTTCTTCTTTTGGGGTGTCAGGTAACAAGTCTATCACGAGTTTTAACGATGATATTTCACATTGGATTGGTAGATAGCTTCCAGACCATACACCGACATGAATATTTTCTAGAACACCAAGTTTGGTCGAAATATCGATAGAAATGGTTTCTTCAATATTTCATAAATTTCGCTCAAAATCGATTGCATTAATTGGTAACGAATTTGAAAAGAAAATTTTGATTGATGGGTGATATAGTTCACTAAGATAGTTTTCTTCATAATCAGGAAGATGGGAACGATGATGACAATCTTCCCATGGTTCTCCTTCTGACATCATAGCTTCCAAAATATTTTCATCTGTCAAAAACATTGAGGAAAATGGATCAGACGGAGTACCAAAATCTAAGGAACGATCACCCCAAACACTCGACGACGTTGATTTCGGATTTGTCGCCCAAGCCAAATAGATTAATTGCTATGCCAACTCAATAGGACTGGGCGGTAAAATTTCACCCAACATAGAAATATCAGAATCACCCGTACTCTCCCTTAAGCCAGATAGAGTGGAAGAGATCATGTAGCAGGTCTCTATATTTGCAATTTCTGCCGACGTCGCAGGCGGCGGTAATGCAAAGGTTCCCATGGGAGTGGAATCCTTTAAGAGTCCAACACCAATGTTCTGAATTTCTAGTTGGGGTAAGTGAACAAACGAAACGCTTCTAGTTACCTGCGAAGCGGAGGCAAAGAAGGATAGTTGATTAATGACTGTGATTGTACCTTTATGTGGAAAGGCAATCATTCTAAAGTGTGTAGAAACAATTGCTGTCATTGCATATACCCATGGCCTTCCAAGTAAAATATTATAGTCAGGGGGTCCGTCAACAACCTCGACATCAATATTCAATGTTTTTCCCCCTAGTTCAACATGCAAGTTATTGATAATACCACAAGGTTTATATGTTCTTCCATCAAAAGCCTTCAATGTTGTTGATGATTGTGATAATCGCGGCGAGCCAAGTGACTTCAAACAGTTTAGAGACATAATGCATGTAGATGCTCCCTCATCAATAATAGTGCGATGAACAAGGTGATTGAGAACATTTACTTGTATTGAGAATGCTAATTCTGCTGGTAGTTGCGGCACATAGCCCGTATGATTAAAGATGACAAGATTAGAATCATTCGGATCAATTCCACCAATGGCCGACAGTAAAGCCTGCTTTTGGGAGGGAAAATTTTGTAATACCTCAAGAGCAGACATAGCTGAAGGGGATTGAGCCAAATATTCAACTATATTATAATTTTGTGCAACTCTTGCTCGAGGATTATATGTTGATTTATGAATTACTCCCTTTGGTGGCTTAATTGTCAATTCAGGAATAACAGTAGGCGGTACTGATTCAGTAGATGGATTCGTTGTCGAGGTAGTAGGTTGATCAGTGGCCTAACTACCATAATCTTTGTTACGCGTTGATACCAAAATATCTTGTGAAGGTTTTGTGGTGGATAACATTAACACTTGGGAACTAGGAGCTGGATCCGTAGCAACCAAATTAGTATCTGGATTTGGAAATGGGTCTGTCAACACAGCTGATGCATGGAAAGTCTTGATGATTTTTGAGACTTCAGAACGGTGAGGAAAATCCCTAACAAAGTGTTCCTCGTTACAATTTATGCATGGATAACGAGGTTTCCGAGGTACAGACGGTTGATCACATGATCTTTCCTGCGGGTTAGAAGTTTTATTTTTCTTTGATTTCCCCTTTTTCTTACTTCCTAGTTGCTTGTCACTTTTTCCTTTGTCAAACGACACGGCATTAATTTCAGAAGTAAGAGCAGGATCAGATGCAGTAGTGTGGTGTGTGTTTGTAGTTCCTATCAAGCCGTCTCCGGCAAGAGAGTGCTTTATTTGAGGAGGAACATTGAAATTATGTCGCGGCGCATTAGGAATTTTTTCATAGAGCATGCCAGACTGAGTGTAAATCAAGTCTAAGAATTGGGCACGAGTGATAACTTGCTCTTCTGTGACGATGCCACCCTTAGCCACATCCTCATTTATAGATGGTAACAGGGACTTAATGAACCATTCAACAAGTAGCTGATTCGGAACAAATGTCTTAACCATTTGTCGACGACGACGCCACTCATGAATATAATCAGAAATGTGAGTAGCATTAGTCTGTTTGAAGTTGGTCAAGAGTTCCGTTCCAGTTTCGTATCTAATAGGTAATTGGAAATGGGTCAAAAAGGCAGTATCTAGAGTAGTGAAATTGTCAAAAGAAGCTCTAGGTAACTCAATGTACCATTTAGCAGCAGGACTTGTGAGCGTACGCTGGAAAAGACGTAGTCGAACAAAATAATCATTCAGGGAATTTGATGAACACCATAAGTGATAAGTCATGACATGAGTCGACGAATCTTCTCTAGGGTTTCCATTGAATTTAGGAATATCAGAGGGTAATTTATGAGGTATCATCGACCACCAAGGAGCATAATTGATAGGATAATTGGTTGACCGATTTAAATATGGTAATTCTAAAGTTGAAACAAAAGGCAACTATCTATTAAGGTCAAGTTGAGCATAGCCAGGGTAAGATGGAATTGCTTGAGCAACAAGCCTTTGAGCACTAGCATATAGAATCTGTTGTTGATAACCTAGATAGGGGTTGTTTTGCATAGAAAACGCTTGAGGATTTTGTTGACCAAAACCTGAATATGTTACTTTTTGAAATGAAGTTTGAGGCATTTGCGCCTGAGGTTTCCAAGGGGTCTATCCACTAATGTTATAACCCAAATTAGAATAACTTGGATTTGGTTGATATGTATAACTAGGTTGCGATTGTGACACCCCATAAAATGGTAGACCAACTTGTGAATAAATGATTCTCGATACAGGTTGTTGTAAATTAACCAAAGGATTTGGAGTCTATGGACCCAACATTTGATGAGGTTGAGTTGAAGGACCCACTTGATAAGGTTGATGTACAATATTTTGATTCTGTAATAGGGGTAAGGATGTATTAACAAGTGGTAATGAAGTGGGTGTAACAGGTTGAACCGGTTGATATGAATGGATAACCATTTGTGGTTGGATAGGCAGAGTGGGTTGCCATTGAAAAAAATTCAATTCAACATTAGGATGACCAAAAAGTCACTGAGTACTGTCATATTGGGTGACCAAAGGTTGCCCCCCAGCATGAGGAGAATAATAAGACAGAAAATAATTCTCTCCAAATGCTGGGAGTCCAGTTGATATGGTACGTGAAGTAATTGACCCAGAAGGACTGAATTGATATTGCCTTGATGATGTATATAATGAATTAAGCCATTCAGTACTGACGATAGGACTACTAGTTAAAATACCGGATGATGACATTAGTAAAGACCACGGTCTTGAAGATGCACCAGAGAAAGTGCCAGATAATGATTTGTAACCTATTGGGACCGTAGGGCCACCGTGAAAATATGACTCTAGTGAAGTTGTGAACATCGACGGAGTAGCGAGGGTAGGAGCTGATGTAATTGGAACAACAAACCCAACCGAAGATGTTGGTTCAAACATGGTTGTTTGACCAAATGTATACCCTTGAAAATCGACGGGAGATTGAATGGGAACAGGATCAACAAAAGCATATGGAAATGATTGAGGAAAAGACTAGTATAGGTAAAGGTCCCCCCCAAAATGGTTTGGAGTTAAAGTTGTATCTTCTTGTGGGATTTCTTCAATTGCAATTAAACTAGGTGGAAGTATCTCACCGTCAGGCCCAAAATATATTTCAGATGGTTGACTGTATGATATAGGAGTTTTAGTGGCTACAGAAATTTGTGGGATGACCAAGGTAGGAACAAATTCTAGTTGTTCGACTTCTAGATTCAGATTTTTTGGCAAATAAGAGACAAGATTTGGATCAATTTGTGGTTGAACAACGTCTTGTCTAGGAGGTATGGTCTCACTAATTGGATGGATTGTGACCACGAGTAGCTATGAAGACTCTGTTTCGACAACAGTAGATGAATCGGGATGTGTAGAAACAATTTGATCTAACTCTGGTTTATTAAAAGATGATGTTTCACCAGAGGTATGGATTGTACTTGATTCGGCAGATCATGATCGTCTTCGCCTACCAGAAGTAACTTTTGGTGGTAAAGGTGGTTTTAAAGCTAATCTACGCGAATGACGGGGGATAGGATTTTTTTCTTCCACGATTACTGATTTATTTTAACCAAAAACAAATAAAAAAAATAAAAGGGTAATGCTAGACAAAGGGTTTACCAAGAAATTGTGAACTGCAGAATACCTCCTGGCGAACCAAGAAGTACATGCAGGCAATCTCCCTGAATGCTGTGTTCAGTGTATCACAATTTACAAGGCGGTTGACTCAGTTCACTATGGATGGATAACACCTAAAACTTGTCCTCCCAAATATACTCGAAGGTACATGGAGGACGAAGTCTGTATTAGCGCCGTCTGATGCGAAACCGCACAGTGAGAGCACCCCTTTATACTTATCGTACTGTAACACCGCCTGATATACTCGAAAGTACGTGGATGGGCTACGATATACTTACGTACGTGGAGTGAGGTATCACAGTCGGAATGTATCATAGACAAGTTAACGACAGCTACTATGTTTTACGATGTCGGAATACGTCTCTTGCCTAGACCTTCTAAATGTTATCATTATGGTTCCAATGCTTTATTAGGTAAATTGAGATTAATTTTATGTTGATCTTGCTTAACAATTTTCCTTTCAAAGGTTCACCGCGATGATGTGTATGAAATTCCTAAAATGCAAGCTAATAATGATAAACAATCTTTCACTTTCAATTTCTTCAATGAAAAACCTAGCTACTAAGGGAAGAGAGCAAATAATTTGTGAGCAATCAAATCAATGAGCACAAACTAAATGCAGATTTCCTAATGTTCCTTTTGCAAAACACACAAAATTCTACATGCAAATGCAAGTTTTTCTTTTCAATTTCTTTAATGTTATGAATGCAGAAAAGAAACTAGGTGCACTAAATCAACAATTCAAATGCCTTTTACTTTCGAGAAATGAAGAATACAAACAACAATTTCTCTTTTGAAGGAAAAATGAGGATTTCAACAACAATTTCCCCTATCAAGGAAATGAAGATTTTACGAAAATTTCCTATTTAGAAAGCAAATGATTCTTAATGTGACCATAAAAAATACTTTGAAATCAACTTGTCAATGATAAAGAAAAACTTTTTTAAACAAACATTGAACAAATTTTCAGTCAAAGGAGGAAGAAGTATATAGAGTCACTGGTCAATATGAGGATCAAAATTTTCAAAACACAACAGAAAACAAACTGAAGCAAATTACAAAGGAAAATTCAAGGGAATCTGGGTGTTTTCAGGAGTCAACGCAGTCTCAAAGGGGAGACAGTGCTCTGCAACGTAGGTTTGAAAGGGAGACAGTGCTATGCAAAGCACTGTGTCTTGACCAAGGGTGCGTTGGGTGCAGTATATAAGGAAACATACTACTGTTTAACTCACTGTCTTTGCAAATTTGGATTTGAAAAAGTTTAATCTATGAGTAACAAATATTGGGTGGATAAACAGAACAAATCAGAGGCTTAAACACCTAGAACTAAGAGAAATTCTCCCCAATATGGTCTCTAGTTTGTTGGGTGAGAATTTTGAATTACAGATAAATCACGCTTCCCTAGATAGGTGCTAGTCTAGAACAACAGATTAAAGAATATACGACTATTTATCCTAACTAAGAACAGACACACAGAGAATATTAGAAGGTTACTTGTGATCCAAGCGCTTCTAAATGGCTCCTTTTGTCGCTTCCGTTGTAGCTTCAAATTCAAGCGCTTTGTGTGCGAAATGCTTCCTGCAAGAAAGAACACTAAAACAACAGAAGATGCAATAATATATATGTTTATTCAAGTTAGTTTGCTAAATCAGTAAAGCATAAACCATATACATCAACCAAGATCTTGCAATATGGAAAATCAAAGCCAATACAGATGCATATAGGGAAAAATAAGCTGTACTCTTTATTAATGATAGGAGAGGTTACAACCTAGTGACTGATTTGAAGTGACCTTCCAACAACGTCCCCAAGCCTCATCACAATATAAATCTCTCCAGCAGCAGCTAAACAAATCTAGCTCTCAATTGAAAATTCTCCAACATTTCTCTACTCAAATTCTTCCCCCTCAAGCACTCAGATATGTGCTCAATTTATAAATGAAATATAGGTTGTTTTGAAATCAATGAATTTCCAATAATAGGCAAGACATGTTCCCAATCATGTAGATGTCAAATGGACACTTGGATTCGAAGCTTGACATGTGTGAACTCTTCTAGAAGGTACTGGCCAACTGAAGATTCCGAAACAATGAGAATTTCGCTCCCAATGTGACCAACACACCTGTGAGTGTCGGGAAGTGCTTTGTAGAGTAGCCTTGCATGGGGCTACCTACATATGCAATGCCCTTAGGCCCTTTAGAGCCTTCGTTGGTGAGCTCTCATATGCTATATAATAAGCTTCAAACCTTGGAAACCTTTGCTTGATGAAAGTCTTGCTTGATTTGTCTTGTTCTTATCTTAGGGCATATAGCAACTTGAAATGACAGGGAATGATAGACCCTTTTTCATTGGTCCTGGAGATGATGCCCAGTTAAACAGGTCATTGGGAATGGTGACCAAATTGACCTATAGCAAATTGCCCCCTAAATCATGAAGTCAAAATAATGATAATAACTTTTGATTGAGAAGCTTTACACTGTGATGGGCTGGAGATGAAGCGGAGTGGTCACCTGCATAAATCTTACAATATATTACATCATGATATATCCTCTTTGATCATAATTTCTGAGGGTAGGAATTCCCATATTCAGCACATAAAACAATCTAATAACATGTACATAATTTAGAAAGTCGTCTTCATTGGAATGTTTCCCAGATGCAGACATGCCTATAGATATAAGCTCATGTTTGGATGACAATCTGTATGTAAGGTCACTGTACAGATGATGTGTACAACAATCCTAAAATCGCAACTCGGATGGCTGAAACTAGATCCGGGGTCTTCTTATCTCGTTCACTCGATCATTCAGGTACAATTTTAGCCATGCGAATATATGATTTGTAGTCGAACATGGAAAGACATCATTTGATTACCAACCAATTATGTGAGTTGTTAAGAAACGCGAGAGAAACACCATTAATTTCAATGGCCCTCAAGGTAATGCAGTACATTTCGTAAGGCATGAATAGATGATTTGATGTCGAACTCCAAACAAAATCTTTCACTAGATGACTTCTCTTGAACATATCGACGACACTGTGATGAGTTGACAGCATTGACCCAAAACCAAAGTGAAGGTATGATGAACCATAGGTGTGAATGAACCGTCAAGATGATTACCCAACCCAAACAGTCACAGACATGGAGTGAACGAAGTGTCATGTTCAAGAGCGACTTGCTACTATAAAGAATTCTTGCTCATTTTTCCCAAATTTTCCCTGGTCATTTGTCGACCAGTACCTCTTTATTTTTTAACAAGCTTGAGGAGGATAACATTTGCTTGATCTATAATTCAACCCTTCGGGCGAATAAAGTATCGCTATTTAATAATTTAACGAGTCTAGTTATGAATGAAACTCGATTCTTGCCATGATCGACAAGCCCGTCGCTATTTTATGTTTTAACGAGCTTAACGACAGTGATAGGCCGGTCATTTTTGATATTTAGAGAGTCTGAAAAAGAGGACGAAAGAAAAATCCATAAGTACTTTTTCGTAAATTTGTCACTCAGATCCGAAAAAGTGTAAAATAATATCTAAGAGAACCTCTTTGGTCATGTTTAACCAAGGTATTCCTTTTTCGTAAATAATCTATCTTTGTCTAGAAAAGGGTTAAACTTATACTGAGTAGATATCAATTCATTTACTTTAACGAGCTCGAAAAGACAAGTGCTCGACAATCTTTTCACATTATTGAAGTCTGAAAAGAGCTGAAAGAAGGGGTTCCTTTTTTGTTGTTATTGAAGCTCGAAAAAGAGTAAAAGTGCACTTCAAATCCTTTTTCATTTTTAATAAAGCTCGAAAAATAAGGAGGAAAAGTATGCTTTGTGGTCATGTCATTCTTTGAATAAATCTGCACAACTAATCTGTTCATTAGTTGTATTTCCTATTTAGAACAACATCAAATGGATTAAAAATACCTGTTTCATGATAAAAACATAATAAAACTATAGTCATAACAATAAATATAATTTGCAAACAATTAAATGATTATTAAAAGTAGTTTCACTATTCATTTTTACCATTCCATTGTTAGCATTTGCATTTTGGAGCTCTGAACCTGATTTTGACCCCGAACTTCAGTCATCGATTGCAGTCGTTTTTGTGGATGGATTTTGTTTCCGTTTGATCTAGGTTAGTACCATGAACCTCCTCTTTCCCTTGGTATTCATTTCATCTCCAATTTCTACAAATTTGTAGGGTTTTAAGGCCCCTGGGGTAAATTCTGCCCAAAATGAGGGCAACGCATCCCTGAATGTCGAAACCTGCATTGCATAGTAGGTACAGTGAAGGGTGCTTGTATGTGCAACGCATTATCTCAACCCAGGGAGTGCGTTGGGCGCAGTTCAAGTTTTTGATTTTCATGTTGTGCCCAAAATTTGACTAGCTTTTTGCAATAAATGAAATCTAATGGATCTTATGGTTGTATTTCAAGTTTCCATCGGATTAAAATGACGTTTACATGGAGGGAAAGAGAACACGAAGAACAAGATATGATTGCCTTAAATGATCCGGGTACTATAAGAGCCCTAAGAGACTGTGGATTGCTTAAGTTCTTCAAATTGTCGAGTATGAGGCAACAAATAGAACTCTTGGAGTTCTTAGTTTGAGCATGGGATCCGGCGATAGAGGCATTTCATATTAAGAACCAAGTGGTTCCCATAACAGTTGAGGATGTGTATTTTCTCATAGGTTTGTCGAGGAGAGGCTTTCCCCTTTCACTCTTACGATCTACTATTGGAGGAGAGACAGTGAGGGATTATACTTTGCAGTACTGCTATCCAGGGGTAGAACCTAGCAAAGATGGAAAAATAAAAATCCGAGATGTCAGAGATTTTCCTTTGAGAACTATCCTTTTCACGATCTCTAAACTTGCTAGCACCGTTACATTACATGTAGCGAATAGATCATATATGCAGTAAATGCTAGAGTACTTAGAGCCAACAATATTCAAATGGTCTGAAGCTGTTCTTTCTTAGATAAAGGAACAACTAAATAAAGAAAAGGGAGTAAGGAAGAAATTTTTTAGTTATGGTTCAATCCTTATCTCCTTCGCTTTGGAACGGATTCCACTGATGCAGCCACAACATGTGACACTTGATATAACTAGTCCTAGAGATCCTCGGATGCAGAGATGGGTAGCACTCATGGGTTGCCATGCAGACCAATCGACTGTTGTGTTCTCTACTGCATTCTTTCCCTGGTTTCGGCGACAGATTTTCGCCATCAATGAGCATGCATATGCAAGCGTCGACTTTCGAGGAGATCCAAATTTATTATTACCAGAAGGTGCTTGGTGGGGTGCAATGGGTAAGAATGTTTTGACCATGTTTTTTTATTTTCCTAAGGTTTATACAATGTTTTTGTATTTTAATGTTTTCCCAAGACTAAACTAAATGTTTGATGTAATGTAGATATTGGTCGTGTTCAACCAGTAGAGGAACCAGAGTGTGAAGCAGATGCACCAACAGAGAGGGCTGTCGGGAGAGCAGTCCTTCAGGACCTTGATATGCCTGAGACTCTGGTTGAGCTTCAGTAGCACATAGAGGGGTTGACCTTCAGAATTTCGGATTGCCGGATCGAAGAGTTACCCATGCGACTGCAGCGACACACTATTGGGGTTCCTAACCGTAGGATGCAGTTACTCCGTAGGATTGCTATATCTATAGCATGTTATCATGAGCACCACTAGTTTACTTGTGAAATTTTTCATACATTTTGAGGTCAGATACCAATGTGTCTTGGGCACAAATTTTGTAAAAACCTATAACTATCTATCTGTTTGTTTTTAGAGTTTTTCCTATGTTTATTGTGCAATCCTCTTCAATGATGTGAATGTTTTCTTTACATATGTTGCAAATGTCTGTCTAAAACTTGATTAGCTAATGAATCAATCAATGTGTTCAAATTTCTGGAAATGTCTTGATATTGAACAAAATCAAAATGTCTTTCCAAAAGTCGAACTCTTAGGAACAATCTAAGAAGTGTTGGATTTCTAACAGTATAAATACTAGTAAGTTGTAATACCACAAGTTGTGTGTAATATTCCTAATTAGCCCAAGCTAATAGGAATATTTCATTTTGTGTTGATTTTATTAATTAATGAAATAAATGTGAAGGAGAACATGTAAACTCCTAAAAACATCAAAATAAATCAAATGCGCAATGTGAACATAGGCAAATCAGGGTTGTTTCAATAAAATACCCTTATAATGTTAAAGGGGATCATCACAGTAGCTGGATTTTTCACTTATGGGTGTGAACAAGGACAAATGGATGAGGACATAGTCAAGTTTGACTAAGTCAACATGCATGCATGGAGAAGAAGAGAACATCAATAAAACCAGTTCAGTGTGAACAAGGATCAACATAGGCAAACATTTGTGAGTTGGATTGATTGCACTTACAGGTGTGAATGGGTTTGAGCTATGAGACTGGGTCAACTTTGACCAAATCCCAGCATTGTCTGAATACAATGTACCTCATGGAGGGACAGCACGGTTCTAGAAGGAGGCCCTCATGTGAAAAGGGATAATTCATCAAGGTGGTTTAGGGTTTGCCAAAGCTCTCATCTTATAAAAGGAAGGGGAAGGCTCAAGAGAAGGTTGTTCATGATATCATATTTTCAGAGTATATTGTCTGCTTAGACATATCTCATTCTCTTCGCTGTTTAGCAGAGAATTGTGAGGATTTCTTGTTTAGGAATTCTCTCTCCTTCCATTGAGTAGCTCTTGGAGGGCATTGTATTTATCTTCTAGTATCAGGCATATGGCCAAGCTCCATCTCCCTTAGACAGCATAAATCCTGTGTCATTTACTTGTTTCAGTGAGCTGCAGCAAGTGGAAACACTAGATCTGCTCAGATCTAGATTGTACTAGTACCTCTTCTCAGTGAGTGTGTCTTTTAACCTCCTGGAAGAGTGTATTAGCAGTTTGGGATTTAGTTCTTGATCTTGGAATCAGGCCAATTTGTGCTTCAATTTTCCAGCGCAATTTATCCTCTTGGACTGCGTTATTTCAAGTTGCAGAGTTGCAGGGTATTCTGGCATTCAGTTGGAGAAGTGATCTCTGGTGTAAGGGAGTCTTTCTTGCACTGTGGTGATCCATAGATTGGCCAACCAATCCATGTATGTTTCAGATCTGATTCATTGCTGCACCTGCTTCAGAATTTCTAAAGCATTCTACAGATCTGCTACAGTAAAACTCAGATCTACTCCTATTCTTTCATGTATTGCTGAAATCCCCAAGGGGAATGTAAAGTAAATACAATCTAGTGTACCGATCTGTTATAGATTATTTTGTGCACAGGTATATATTAGATCTTATATGTAATGTAAAGCTTCTATATCCCCTGAAAATTATTCTGTATATTCTTTTTGCAGAGAAATAAAGTGTTGCAGCACCTCATTCTTGAGGGTTTCTTCATCTATTCTCCATTTTTTTCATGATTTGAGCAATAAACTCCATGATCTGATGTAATAACATGTATTCATGCATATTCCATCATATTTTATCATAAACCCTCTAAAAAATACGCTGCAAAAACTTCAATAAACTATGCATTAGCTAAGCCATGGGGATTGAGCCTTTTCTAGCCATGTCAAGAGTGGGAGACCTGTTTAACTTAGCTAGAATGATTTTTTTTAGCTGAAATTTGATATGTGAGTCCCATATAACCTATTATAAGGGATAAAACCATCATTTTCCTCTGTTTTTACACAAATCTCTGAAATTCACCTTTTTAGGGCTCAATTTGCTGCTTTTCCCTACTTTTTGGATCTTAAAATGAAGAAGAAGTTGTTGTTGTAACATAAACTGATGATAATGTGTTTCTTGACACATTTCATGAGTGAATAGAGTGTTACTACTCCAGAATTTTGTTTACATATTGCTGCAATCCCATTATTGGGCATTTTCCAACCATTCTAGGTGTGAGAGGCTTGTTTATCTCACCTAGTTTGCTTGGTTTCTGATTTAGCCTTGGATTTGGATCTTAGATTATTAGATCTAAGATATCCAAGGGCTAATATTGTTTTTTGTAGCATAAATTCCTAAAAAATCCGTTTTTCAGGCATGCCTTGCTAGCAATCCCAATTTGGGGATATTACAATGGTATCAGAGCATCTTTCTTGGCTCAGCCTGTGAGTCTCAGCCCAAAAAGACAAAAGAAGATCAAAAAGATGAAGTAGATGAGATTACTCTCATCAGTTTTCAGATCCAGGAAGGACCTCCCCCAGGAGGTTAATCAGATGGAAAGTTGAAATGAAACTCCTAGAGGGTTTCAAGAAGAGGAAGAGCCATGCACTTCCTATTCTCAAAGAGGAGAAGACAAGAGACATAGAGGACACTTGGAATATGAGATTCTAAGTGAATACAAAGCTAAATCTAGAGCCTCCAAGGAGACTCTAGCTTTACCTCAGTTCATTCAGTTGGAAGAAGAGAGATCCTCACCACCTCTTGAGGAAGCATGTACCAGTGATGTCACAACCTTGGAGGAGAAACCTTCATGTTCAGCAATGGAGGAAATAATGGTAGATAGTAGACATCTTGAAGTAAGAAACCCTTTCTCCTTTCTAGATGACACTTTCTCAATGAGCACTCCCTAGCTCAAAGAGAAACTTCTACCTGCAGTAGTTCTAAGGCCTCACTAGTTTTGGAAGACCATGCATGAGGAGGAGGTCTCATCAAGAGATCCCATGAAAGGTGCACTTCAACATTTCATAGAGTGAAAATTTCTTCAACAGTTTGAGGAGACTCTTTCCTTCTCACCCTTGGATCTTCATGGATTCAAGGAGGAATAGATAGATGATGGAGGACATCTTCGGATGGATAACATCTCTCATGTGTGTGTTGGACACTTCTTGAGCCATACACATCATGATGGGAGGTTTTTGCCTACCAACTATTTGGGTCCTTATGGGGTCACATTTGATCCTTAAGAAGATGGCATTGCAAGAGCAGAAATCTGATTTGGGAGAATGACAATCTTCCTTGGGAGAGTTGTAAGGAAGAGCAAGATGGAAGGCACCCACATGTGGATGGATGGGTGTGGATGATGAGCAAGAAGCTGGATAGATACTTGAAAATCTATGATACCGGGCAGTAGGAGGCTTGGCTGCATTGGTTACTCTTGAAGGAGTTTGGTCATCATCCTCTTTCCAAGGGTATGTGGCAGGATACTTGCATCATGGGGCAGCAAGGAGTATGGACACATTGTGTTGACATAATATTCTTCATGCCAATCATCATGTTTTCAGTACATGATCTTGATGAGGGAGTATAAAGAGGCAGCAAAAGATTTTGTTGCTTGGGATGTTCTTGGGAGAGCAAGGGTAGATTTTATCTCACACTTTTCATGATGTTGCAGGAGTAGAAGATGGCACTATCACAGTGAAAAGGGGCTACTCCTTCGCCTTAGATGTTCAAGAGGTACTTTTCCCCATGGGAGAGACTCCTTATGTGTAGCAACATTATGGGAGATGCCTTTGACATTATGCATGTCAAATATTGGAGCCATGAATTGGGTGGAGCCTGTTTGCATAGGCCAACAACGTTGCCACTTTGGAGCTGGGGTTTATTGATGGAGTATCCCCAGGATCACTTCACACTTGATGCACTTGATGGGAAAATAGGAGGTAAGGAAGATGAGGTAGTAGATGGGGAAATCTATTACTATGATGTACTCTTATTGTCTTGGGTTTCCAAGCATAAGGGAGAGGATTTGAAGGGAGCACTTGGTTCATTTCTCTTCATGGAAGTGTGCCAAACTACTATGGATGATCCATTCATGGATCCATGTGTCTTCTTACTTCAAACATATGGTGAGAGCTTTGTTTGTGAAACACAATATTTGCATGCTCTTACCATCTCTTGGCAGTGCATTGCTCCAGAAGTAAGCAAGCTCTTGATTTTGCTCCATGACCAATGTTGGGCCATACCATATGATGGAGACAACCATCTCTTATGTGGCCTTGGGAAAATGTTTTTTGATTACATGTATGTTCAGTTGATTCATATGATTAACCATGTATCAAGAAACAATTTGCCATGTATTTCTTTGAAGCAGCAGTTTGAAAAACTGCGCTGTCACCACTTGGGAAATTGTTGGTACCTTCTAGCACCTTATGAAACCATCAGTAATTCCCCTGTTATGATGCCAATCATGATCCCACTTGCTGATGTTTTTTTTATCTTGATGGGAGACATGATGTTGAGTAAGGCACATGGTTTGAATGTGTCCTTTTGGGAAGGAAATTCCCACATTTTCTACAATACATGTTCTAATGGGAACATGGGAGGAGTTATGGCCACCATAGCCAAATATTTGTTTCTCTTGGAGGGGGGCCAAATGTGTGATGGGATGCCATATGATGATGCTCTCCTATCCATCACATGTGGAATGTTTTGGGCCAACTAGTTTTACAGCGTTGGAGGAAGGATCTTTACAGATCTAATCTTCATGTTGCCACTTGAGGGCAATATCATTGCAGCCCAAGATCAACAAGAACTCTACACTTATCTTAAGTGGAGAGAAAGACAACATGGGGTAGGCCTTCTTGCCTATCATGTTCAGTTATTGTTGGCTCGAGGGGTCCTGACCAAGGTTCGGTAAGCAATATTTGCCAACAAACCACTATACTACTGGCCCTTTCGGTAGTGACCTGCTTTCGCAGTTCAAAGTATCACCCGAAGTAGTATGGGTGGCTACTGGAACCAGGTTTCTGCACCTTGAGAAAGGATGGGTAAATGAAGTAGAGCAGTGCTAGATCCTGTAATCCCCAATTACCTTGTTCTACGCAGAGTTAATTAAGTCTATATTCACATCCACGTGCACTAGATCTATAGTTATATGCTTATTATATCATCAACACAACAGTACATAAACAGAACATAGTACACAGATATTTTGCAGCTTAAGGACATAAAATGCACAATACAACAATTACCAGTAATTCATATAACATTACTCATAGATTCAATTCTCTAACAATCTTTCGCATTTATTCATTCGTCAATTCTTCCTTACAATTCCAATTCCCTTCCCAACCCGTGCACACAGCAGCGGGGTCCGCACACAACTGGACTAGGATCTCCGCGCACATAGCCAGCAGGAGTCCGTTCCCCAAAACCAAAATCGATAACTTAAACAACAGATCGCATCAATAGCTCATCATATCCTATCCTTTACAATACAAAATGCATCTCTATTTCTAACAATCTAGCCTCGACTTTCTTATGGTTCGCAACCCATGGTTTTCGGACCCCTAGTTTACCCTTTGACCCATTACAATGTGTTCGGGGCTTTGACCCACCCAAAAACCCCTCTTCTAGGCTAAATATAATAAAAAATATAAAAAATGGACCAGTTTCGTAGCTTGTTAGGAGACCTCGTTCCAACAGTCCCCCAACACAATCTTGTGACTCGTCCCGAGTCACTGCAGTGGTGAGGCTTCAATTTGCACACGCAAGGTAGCTAGAGTGCGGAGGAGCGGTGGGAGCACTTCCTTACTCTGGGCCGCAAATCGTTGCGCAATGTTGACCAGTGTCATGGAGGCAGGGCCATCTGGAGCCGCGGTGACCCATTCCATCAGCCGGTGGAGGCATGCAATGGCAGACTGAGCGTCTTTAGCGAGTTGAAGTGCAGTGGCAATCCATGGTTTCAACTATTTTTGAATGACATTTTTTTTGTGGCGAAGGTTCTCAATCCTATCCAAGATAGCTAGACGCTGCGAGGAGACGGTGGAGGGTGAGGAGGCTTTGACTTGGTCCAGAGCAGATTCTACCTGCTGTAATTCCATCTAGATATGCTGAAGCATGGAATGGTGCTGGATGGCTGTCCATAGTTGGGTAGCTGTTTCGACCAGTTGTGCGCCCTGCGTCAACTGTTCTTGAATAATATGATTTGCCTTTGTGACCACTACAATCTGTTGGTTCCGTACTTCTTGAGGTATTTCATACTGCCGTCACCTAGCTTGGTCACGGTGGCGAACTTCGCTCAACACTTTGGTGTTCAGTTCTTGTAGCTCTGTGCGAGATAGCTGTGCGAAATCAATTTGGATGTCCCCCGTAGTTGGATCAGGAGCATTGACGAGGGAAATTCAAGGGAGGGAACACACATTGCTTCGGCTAGGCGATGTTCTGGACTTGCGGAGAAGCCGCAGCATGTCCCTGTACCGCGATGTTCCTGTTGTGCGTGGCTCGCGGACAATCCTTTCTATCGAGAGCCTGTGCTCACCCTGGTGGCTGCACTCAGCATTCCCTGACTCTCTAGCTGGGTCCATCCTAGCAACATGAAAGTGGGAAACCCAGAGAATGTTGATGAGCACAAAGTACCAGTATGCAGATAGCAGGAGCATGTTATAGGGTGAATAAATAGCCTGGTGTGTAATTATCTAGCCATCCGCACACCATTCGGAGCGATTTAATGGTGGAGTAGGTCATTTGTGAGACTGACTATCGATCAGGTAGATCAATCTTACCATAAATGGCTGCCTTGATGATCTGCCGCCGATTGTGTGTACTTGTAAGATCCCTTTTTTATTAAATCGAGATGTGCTGACGGTCGTCCTGCGTGCTTGAGGTCGTTTCCACGGAATGTCAAACCACGGATGATGTCTGTATGTCGTTCGCGTACCCTGAATGACGGTCGACACGAGGTGTGTCTGCAAGTTGTCCATCAGTCTTTTTGAGCCATGCGCTTCGCCCTTGGTCGGAACGTCCTTGCACCAGAGGGCTGAGTCACGTGTCCTCGTGCCATTTATTACTTGAGGTGTTCGCAAATTCTTCAAATTACACATGGGTCCGGGCAGGTACATAACTTGACGTATGCCTAGGTCAGCGGTACCCCGGCAAGCCTGTCCGTGCAAGGCTTGATCGCACCCTTGAGTGTGGTATGTCATCAAGTTTCCGCGTAGGTCGACTGACCTCAGAGTCCATCTGGCAACTGGGGTCCCTATGCATAGGATCACCCTTCTCTAATACTTCTCCTGAGCGAAGAATACTGGTCCTTGCGTAGGTGCTCCACGCAATGTTAGTGATAGTGCCTCGAGCCGATGTTCCGTGGGAATCTTAGGTTCAACCGTCTCCTGATTATCATCTGCGTCCTCTTGGAAGGGCAGGTTACCTTCCGTGGTAGAGATGCGCCGAAAATTACTGACGGTCTGAAGACATCGGAGCGCTGAAACTTCGTGCAATCGGCGTTGCCAATTTTCCAGCTCCTCATCAAAGTCAGAAAAACATTCACTGTCCTTTTCCCAGAAGAGCATCCCTTCATTCGTGGGGTTAAACCAATCTTCATCCTGCACAGTTAATTTATAAATGTGATCTAATTCCTCCTCCTCATAGGTTGGCTCTGTATACCGTGCACCTTTTGCTGGATCTAGTGGTATTATGACACATGTACCTTTTCTTTCAAACACCATGCTGCGCTTCTTGAGATTAATGACACCCCCCATGTCAATTGCCCAGTCCAGTCCCAGGAGCGCAGGGTAGGGATCCACAATTTCTATGACTTCAAAGTTAGCGAGGACCCTTGCCCCTGCAATGTCAACCATGACTTTTGGTAATCTCCCTAGAGGGATGATTTTTTGTTTATTGGCCATTCGCAGCTGGATGGTGGACCATTCTAATTTAGGTTCCCCCATTCGTTGCCATGTATGCTTTGGTAATACATTCACATCTGACCCCAGATATAAGATAACCTGATCCATCTCGTAGTCACTAATCTGCGCAGTCAATCGCATCTCTCTTCCAGTGTACTTCTTATAGCTGTATAGTTTGTGTACATCCTTGGTTTTAGGGATCAAATTGGTCCGATTCGCGTAGGTATTCAGTAGTGCTTGGAGATTTCCTACAGCCTACGGATTTCACAGCAGCTCTAGACATGCCTTTAAAAAGGACTCGACCCCTTCCTCTATCTGAGGTTGCGTTGGTGGCGGCGTGGGGACTGTTGGTGTTGTTTGTTATTTGACAGGTACTCCTCCCCAGGAGGCAAGCTCCTCTTTTTCTCCCTAGGTGACTATCTCGCTGCATGTCATGAATTTTACACAGGGATCTGCCTTTCTTAGCTCGGATTTAACTCTTTGTACGTTCTGCGTAGGGGTGGGTTTCTTTTCCTGCATCTTGGATATTAAAATTGGGCAGTCTTCTACCTCATGGTCTAGTTGCCTATAATATTTGCATGATGGCCTGGTGGGATTTGGACATTCTATGGCAAAGTGCCCTATCTCCCCATAGTTATAACAGACTAGCTGCCCACGTCCTCATCCTACGCTTCCTCCCTAACCTCCTCTGCCTTGGGCTGGTGATCCTCCAAAGTGCGCAGAAATTCTTGGCGACGCAGGGTCTGATTGTTATATAAGTTCCCATGATCCATCATTAAGTCATAAGTACAACAATTCTGCTCATCATGTCCCACTGATCGGCAGAATCGGCACCTTTGTTGCTTTAGTTCTGGGACATACGCACCTAACCGAGGGCAATGGTTTGTATCATGCAATCCTGCTACCCGACAATCATCACACCATAGTGTAGGTCCACTTGAACCTAGTCGTAATAGGACGAGTTCCCTACTTACCCCTGGGTGTACCGAGTTAGGTCCTCCTGCTTGCATGTAATCCGTCAACAGAGGGCATTGATCCTTCATATGGCTAGACACCCAGCATCGTATGCACCAGAGATCTGCACAACCATCCTTTCCTCGCTCTTTTCATAGGTTCTGTATCTTCATATGCATAGCGCCAAGGTGTTCCTGGATTTGTTGTACCCCTGCTGACGTATCCTCTCAGGGGGTAGCCTCTAGTTTCATAGCAACTTCCACAGCCTTCTCCTGCAACTCAAAGGTCTGATAACTCATTGGCGTGCGCAGGTGAGGTAACAACGTAGCGATGAACCATTCCGTATGTTGTCTATCATCATATGCGAATCCTCCTTCCTTGATTGCTTTCTTCAGTCGCTGATCAACCTCCCATACTAACTCAGACACACCTTGTTTGAAGTCCTTTACTTCTGCTACCAACTGGGAATAAGATTTCGGCTTCCTGAACTGGTGCTTCAAAGCGTCCTTGATATCTTGAATAGATGCGCCCCCATTCTGGGCAATATATCGCATATACCAGTCTAGGGCCCTATCCTTGAAGGCCAATGACAACTACGCCCTTTTTACTGTGTCACTCACCACATTCTGCATAGTCCATACAAAATCTGCAACGAACCAAAATCGGTCTATATCCTCATCTCCTACCCCATTGAAGGTAGGTAGTTTCAAATGTGCAACCATATCACTGTCCAAGGAGGGTGGCGGTATAGGCGAATTCTTACCTTTGCGCAGTCGAGGTGGCGATGTAGCTGGGGGATCTTGCGCAGCTAGTTCCTGCAACGAATTGTAGGCAGATCTCCCTCTGCCAAGGTTGGTCCGATAGTATTTACCACTGTGTGTTGCGCTTTCGTCTAGATCCGAGGTCATTCAGTCAGTATGACTACATAGAATGCTCTTTTTGCACAATAATTTCTTGATCAGCAATGGTAACGTCCTCAGAAAATTGCCTCAGAATCCTTTGAAGAATTGTCGCTCGGATTCGGAGTATGATACAAAGTGATCAATGGAAAATTTCATCACAAATCCTCCCAACACACTATCCACCCAATGATCTACCATGCATGTGATAGTATTATCAATTTTCTCCAGCCGCTCAAGCAGCTCTGGGGTCCACTGAGTGACTCGCTCATCCTTCCAGCACTTTTGGAATTCCACAAGCTTGGCCAACCACTCCTGGAGTTCAATCGCAAACGTTACAAAGAATATTTCGTAGCTTTCAGTAAGAATGTACCTATTTTTCCACCTTTCCACCATTAATTTCTCACTGCGGTTTTCTTTTATTGCAAACTCCTGGATCTGTCTTTTGAACCAGTCTTCGATCTCTTTTCTTTCAGGTTTCCAGTATTCTCTTGTCATTACTCGAGTCCTCTCTTAGATTACTTCCGGTCTCGACAACGGAACCATTTTTTGGCTAGAGGGGTCCTAACCCAGGTTCGGTAAGCAAGGTTTGCCAACAAACCCCTATACTATTGGCCCTTTCGGCAGTGACCTGCTTTCGCAGCTCAAATTCTCACCCGAAGTAGTATGGGTGGGCGCTGGAACCAGGTTTCTGCACCCTGAGAAAGGATGGGTAAAGCAAGAAGAGCAGTGATAGATCCTGTAATCCCCGATTACCTTGTTCTATGTAGAGTTAATTAAGTCTCTATTCGCATCCACGTGCACTAGATCTATAGTTATATGCTTATTATATCATCAACACAGCAGTACATAAACTGAACATAACAGATCTAGATCCAAGAACATAGTACACATATCTTTCGCAGCTTAAGGACAGAAAACGCACAATACAACAATTACTAGTAATTCATATAACAGTACTCACAGTTTCAGTTCTCTAACAATCTTTCGCATTCATTCATTCGTCAATTCTTCCGTACAATTCAAATTCCCTTCCCAACCTGTGCAAACAGTAGCAGGGTCCGCACACAGTTGGACTAGGATCTCCGCGCACACAACCAGTAGGAGTTCATTCCCCAAAACCCAAATAGATAACTTAAACAACAGATCACATCAATAGCTCATCATATCCTATCCTTTACAACACAAAATGCATCTCTATTTATAACAATCTAGCCTCGACTTTCCTATGGTCCGCAACCCATGGTTTTCAGACCCCTAGTTTACCCTTTGACCCATTACAATGCGTTCAGGGCTTTGAACCACCCCAAAACCCCTCCGCTAGGCTAAATATAATAAAAAATATAAAAAATGGACCAGTTTTGCAGCTTGTTAGGAGACCCCATTCCAACAGTTATTCAGCCCACCTTCTTTGCAGAAGCCTAAGGTGGAGGAGATCTTTCATGAGTTGCCATGTTGGGAGGTGACTCATTTTGTATGAGTGATTTCTTGGGAAAAGATGCTTTCCCAATCGATTTCAGTTCTGTCCTTGCAGTTGCTTGAGGACAAGCAACATTTTTGGAGGGGAGGACTGTAATATTCCTAATTAGCCCAAGCTAATAGGAATATTTCATTTTGTGTTGATTTTCTTAATTAATGAATAAAATGTGAAGGAGAACATGTAAACTCCTAAAAACATAAAAATAAATCAAATGCCCAATGTGAACAGAGGCAAATCAGGGTTGCTTCAATAAAATACCCTTATAATGTGAAAGGGGATCATCACAGTAGCTGGATTTTTCACTTATGGGTGTGAACAAGGACAAATGGATGAGGACATAGTCAAGTTTGACTAAGTCAACATGCATGCATGGAGAAGAAGAGAACATCAATAAAACCAGTTCAGTGTGAACAAGGATCAGCATAGGTAGACATTTGTGAGCTGGATTGATTGCACTTGCAGGTGTGAATGGGTTTGAGCTATGATACTGGGCCAACCTTGACCAAATCCCAACACTGTCTAAATACAATGTACCTCATGGAGGGACAACGCAGTTCTAGAAGGAGGCCCTCATGTGAAAAGGGATAATTCATCAAGGTGGTTTAGGGTTTTCCAAAGCTCTCATCTTATAAAAGGAAGGGGAAGGCTCAAAAGAAGGTTGTTCATGATATTATATTTTCAGAGTATATTGTCTGCTTAGACATATCTCATTCTATTGGTTGTTTAGCAGAGAATTGTGAGGATTTCCTGTTTAGGAATTCTCTCTCCTTCCATTGAGTAGCTCTTGGAGGGAATTGTATTTATCAGGCATATGGCCAAGATCCATCTCCCTTAGACAACGTAAATCCTGTGTCATTTACTTGTTTCAGTGAGCTGCAGCAAGTGGAAACACTAGATCTGCTCAGATCTAGATTGTACTAGTACCTCTTCTCAGTGAGTGTGTCTTTTAACCTCATGGAAGAGTGTATTAGTAGTTTGGGCTTCATTTCTTGATCTTGGCATCAGGCCAATTTGTGCATCAAGTTTCCAGCACAGTTTATCCTCTTGGACTGCGTTATTTCCAGTTGCAGAGTTGTAGGGTATTCCAACATTCAGTTAGAGAAGTGATCTCTAGTGTAAGGGAGTCTTCCTTGCACTGTGGTGATCCATGGATTGGCCAACCAATCCATGTATGTTTCAGATCTGATTCATTGCTGCATCTACTTCAGAATTTATAAATCATTCTACAGATCTGCTGTAGTAAAACTCATATCTACTCCTATTCTTTCATGTATTGCTGAAATCCCCAAGGGGAATGTAACGTAAATACAATCTAGTGTACCGATCTGTTATAGATATGATATTTTGTGCACAGATCTATATTATATCTGATATGTAATGTAAATCTGCTGAAACCCCTGAAAATTGTGCTGTATATTCTTGTTGCAGAGAAATAAATTGTTGCGGCACCTCATTCTTGAGGGTTTCTTCATATATTCTCCATTTTTCTCATGATCTGAGCAATAAACTCCATTATCTGATGTAATACCATGTATGCATGCATATTCCATCATATTTCATCATAAACCCTCTGAAAAATATGTTGTGAAAGCTTCAGTAAATTCTGCATTAGCTAAGCCGTGGGGATTGAGCCTTTTCTAGCCATGTCGGGAGTGGGAGACCTGTTTAACTTAGCTAGAATGATTTTTTTTAGCTTAAATTTGATATGTGAGTCCCCTATAACCTATTATAAGGGATCCAACCATAATTTCCCTCTGGTTTTACACAGATCTCTGAAATTCACCTTTTTAGGGCTCAATTTGCTGCTTTTCCCTACTTTTTGGATCTTAAAATGAAGAAGAAGTTGCTGCTGTAACATAAACTGATGATAATGTGTTTCTTAACACATTTCATGAGTTAATAGAGTGATTCTACTCCATAATTTTGTTTACATATTGCTGCAGTCCCATTATTGGGCATTTTCCAGCCATTCTAGGTGTGAGAGTCTTGTTTATCTCACCTAGTTTGCTTGGTTTATGATTTAGTCTTGGATTTGGATATTATATTATCAAATATAAGAGATACAAGGGATAATATTGTTTTGTGTAGCATAAATTCCTGAAAAATGCGTTTTTCAGGCATGCCTTGCTAGCAATCCCAATTTGGGGATATTACATTGTGAGTCTAACGTTACGATTATGTAGTTAATACCAAATGAAATGGCATCAGAGATAATTTTGATCAACGTGATATAGTCAGCGATATTTTTCGTCTATCTACCAATACAAATCCCTTCAAAAATCACTAACTTGCCATTCAGAGCGAAAATGGTCCACGCTGCAGAGGATAGATTCTGCGTACTACGACTGGCACCATCAGCATATCCAAAAAATGGTTTCTAAGATTCAGACATCTGCGATGAATTTTAAAGTGGATTACTAACGTCAAGAAAACTCTAAAAACAATTTAAGATAGTGAATTCAAATCAACATCATATATGAAATATAATACAAAAAATTACTATGCTCATGATTAAGCATAGTAACGTTTCAGATACAACCCATTTCTAGGCTATGCCAATGAAATTCCATCATAATCAACTAACTCGTAGGCACCCTTAGAAAGAACTCTTTTGAAAATATAGGGGCCATGCCATAATGTTTCAAATTTCCCTGTACCTATTACATTAGCTTCTTGATCATAAAGAAAAACCAAGTCGCCCTCTAAGTAGATGCGAGGCTGGAAATTTTTGTCGTATTGCGCCTTTATATGTCTCTTATGCACTTTGTTGGCCAATTGGGCTTCACGACGCGTTTCATCAAGATGGATGAGGTTAAGGAGATGCGCTTCTTTTTCTGAGGTGTCAGGTAACAAGTCTATTGCAAGTTTTAATGATGATATTTCACATTGGATTGGTAAGATAGCTTCCAGACCATAAACTAATTGAAAAGGAGTAAATCCGGTTGCGTTTCTCACCAAGGTTCGATATGCCCGCAAGGTGGAGTACAATATCAAATGCCACTTCCTTTTACGGACTCCTATCATTCATTTGAGAATTTTGTTAATAGCCTCAACTTTTCCATTTGATTGTGGATAATAAGGAGTAGAATTATCATGCGACAATCGTAACTTGGAAGTCAATTCAAACATCATGTGGGTTGCGAAAATGCTTCCCATGATCCGTAACTATAGCCTATGGGACCCCAAACCGTGCAATAACATGATTAAAGAAAAACAATGTAGTTTTCTATCCCGTGTTGTTGAATGTAGGCATTGCTTCGACCCATTTGGTAAAATAGTCGACTACGACAATAATATAACCATGCCCCCCAAATGAACGAGGGTTATAGGTCATGAAGTCAATACCCCATTTCGTAAATGGTCATGCAGAGACAACATGATGCATTGGCGCTGGCAGTTTGTGGATCTTACGATAAAAAATCTAGCATGCATGACAACTTCTGACTGCAAGGATACAATCTTGAAAAATAGTAGGCCAAAATTAACTAGCGTGGACTATCTTTTGCACGGTAGTATATCCAGATAAATGTCCGCCATAAGCCCCAGCATGACAATCATTTAACACTTTTTCGGCCTCCTCATGAGTGAGGCACCTCCTTAAAATGGTATCGACACCATGACGTTAAAGTGTGTCATCGACAATCAGATAATCTTTGGCTTGGTATCGAATACGTCGCTGTTCATTAAGTCCCTATTACCACAAAACATACTTTTCCTCCTTATTTTTCGAACTTCGTTAAAAATGAAAAAGGATTTGAAGTGCACTTTTATTTCTTTTTTCGGGCTTCGATAACAACGAAAAAAGAACCCCTAGAGTCTTCTTTCAGCTCATTTTAGACTCCGATAATGTGAAAATATTGCCGAGCACTTGTATTTTCGAGCTCATTAAAATAAATGAAGTGATATCTACTCAGTATAAGTTTAACCCTTTTCCGTACTGAGATAGATTATTTACGAAAAAGGAATACCTTGGTTAAACATGATGAAAGAGGTTCTCTTAGATATTATTTTACACTTTTTCGGATGTGAGTGACTCCACTAGCTTCACTCACCAATGTAGGCTCAACTAATTCCACTTTTGTACCTCTACTCACACCAGAATTACTAGCAAGAACAAGAAAATAATACAATTACTAATTTATTAATATTAATTAATTTCACTTATAATAATATTAATTATTGTTTCACTATTTATCTATTTGATGCTTGATTGTGAAGTCTTGATCTAATTCACTGTGATGAGTTGGCAGCATTGACCCCAAACCGAAGTGAAGGTATGATGAACCATAGGTGTGAATGAACCGTCAAGATGATTACCCAACCCAAATAGTCACGGACATGGAGTGAAAGAAGTGTCATGTTCAAGAGTGACTTGCTACCATAAATAATTCTTTCTCATTTTTTCCAAATTTTCCCTGGTCATTTTTCGATCAGTACCTCTTTATTTTTTAACAAGCTTGAGGAGGATAACATTTTCTTGATCTATAATTCAACCCTTCGGGCGAATAAAGTATCGCTATTTAATAATTTAACGAGTCTAGCGATGAATGAAACTCGATTCTTGCCATGATCGACAAGCTCGTTGCTATTTTATGTTTTAACGAGCTTAACGACAGTGATAGCCTGGTCCTTTTTCATATTTAGAGACTTTATGTTAATTAGAAGATTATGCAACCTGCTTTACTTATTTTCAATTGGTGTATGGTCTGGAAGCTATCTTACCAATCCAATGTGAAATATTTAAAACTCGCGATAGACTTGTTACCTGACACCTCAGAAGAAGAAGCGCGTCTCCTTAACCTCATCCATCTTCATGAAATGCGTCATGAAGCCCAATTGGCCAACGAAGCGCATAAGATACGTATAAAGGCGCAATATGAAAAAAATGGCCAGCCTCGCATCTACTCAGAGGGTGACTTGGTCCTTCTTTATGATCAAGAAGCTGATGTAATAGGTACAGGGAAATTCAAGCCATTATGGCATGGCCCCTATATTGTCAAAATAGTTCTTGCTAAGGGTGCCTATGAGTTAGTTGATTACGATGGGATTCCATTGGCACAGCCTAGAAATGGGTTGTATCTTAAATGTTACTATGCTTAATCATGAGCGTAGTAATTTTTTGTATTATATTGTATATATGATTTTGATTTGCATTCACTATCTTAATTTGTTTTTAGAGTTTTCTTGACGTTAGTAATCCGCTTTACATTTCATCGCAAATGTCTGAATCTTTGGAACCATTTGTTGGATATGCTGATGGTGCTAGTCGTAGTATGCAGAATCTATCCTTTGCATTGTGGGCCATTTTCGCTCCGAACGACGAGTTAGTGAGTTTTCAAGGGATTTTTATTGGTACATCGACGAACAATATTGCTGAGTATAACTCGTTGGTCGAACTTCTCTCTGATGCCATTTCATTTGGTATTAACCACATAATTGTAAGGTTAGACTCACAACTTGTGATATTACAACTTACTAGTGTTTATACTGTTAGAAATCCAACACTTCTTCGATTTTTCCTAAGAGTTCTACTTTTGGAAAGACATTTTTTTTTTGTTAGATATCAACACATTTCCAGAAATTTGAAGACATTGACTCATTCATTAACTAATCAAGTTTTAGACAGACATTTGCAACATATGTAAAGAAAACATTCACATCATTAAATAGGATTGCACAATAAACATAGGAAAAACTCTAAAAACATATAGATAGATAGTTATAGGTTTTTAAAAAAATTGTGCCCAATACACATTGGTCATCTGACCCCAAAATATATGCAAAATGTCACAAGTAAAATAGTGGTGCTCATGATAACATGCTATAGATCTAGAAATCCTACGGAGTAACCACATCCAACGGTTAGGAAACCCAATAGTGTGTCGCTGCAGTCGCATGGGTAACTCTTCGATCCGGAAATCCAGAATTCTGAAGGTCAACCCCTCTATGTGCTAATGAAGCTCAGCTAGAGTCTCAACCATATCAAGGTCCTGAAGAACTGCTCTCCCGACAGCCCTCTCTGCTGGCACATCTGCTTCGTTCTCTGGTTCCTCTACTGGTTGAACATGACCAATATCTGCATTACATCAAACATTTAGTTTAGTCTTGGGAAAACATAAAAATACAAAAAAATTGTATAAACCTTAGGAAAATAAAAAAACATGGTCAAAACATTCTTACGCATTGCACCCCACTGAGCGCCTTCTGGTAATACTAAATCTGGATCTCCTCGAAAGTCAATGCCTGCGTATGCATACTCATCGTTGGTGAAAAAATATCGCCAGAACCAAGAAAAGGATGCAGTAGAGAACACAACGGTCGATTGGCCTGCATGCCGACCCATGAGTTCTACCCATCTCAGCATCCGAGGATCTCTAAGACTAGTTATATCCAGTGTCACATGTTGTGGCTGCATCAGTGGAATCCGTTCCAAAGTGAAGGAGATAAGGATTGAACCATAACTCAAAATTTTCTTCCTTCCTCCCTTTGCTTTATTTAGTTGTTCCTTTATCTGAGAAAAAAAAACTTCAAACTAGTTGAAGACTGTTGGCTCTAAGAACTCTATCGCGTACTACATAAACAATCTATTCGCTACATGTAGTGTAACGGTGCCAACAAGTTTAGCGATAGTGAAAAGGATGGTTCTCAAAGGAAAATATCTGACATATCGGATTTTATTTTTCCATATTTGCTAAGTTCTACCCCTGGATAGCAGTATTGCAGAATATAATCCCTCACTGTCTCTCCTCCAACAGTAGACCCTGAGAGTGAAATGGGCAAACCTCTCCTCGACAAACCTGTGAGAAAATACACATCCTCAAATATTATGGGAACCACTTGGTTCTTAATATGAAATGCCTCTATCGCCGGATCCCATTCTCGAACTAAGAACTCCAAGAGTTCTATTTTTTTCCTCATTCCCGACATTTTGAAGTACTTAAGTAGTCCACAATCTCTTAGGGCTCTTACAATACCTAGATAATTTAAGGCAATCATATATTGTTCTTCATGTTATCTTTCCTTCCATGTAATTTTCATTGTAATTCGATGGAAACCTAAAATACAACAATAAGATCCATTAGATTCCATTCATTACAAAAAACTAGGCAAATTTTGGGCATGACACAATAATAAAAAACTAGAACTGTGCCCAATGTACTCCTTGGGTTGAGATAGTGCATTGCACATGCAAGTACCCTTCACTGTACCTACTATGCAACGCAAGTCTCGACATTCAGGGGTGCGTTGCCCTTAATTTGGGAAGAATTTACCCTATGGGCCTTAAAAATATAAAAATATGCAGAAATTGGAGATGAAATTATTACCAAACGAGAGAGGAGGTTCATAGTACTAACCTGGATCAAACGACGATGAAATCTGTCCACAGAAACGACTGCAATCGACGACTAAAGTTTGGGGGAAAAATTAGGTTCAGAGCTCCAAAATGAAAATGGTAACTATGTAATGGTAAAAATGAATAGTGAAACTACATTTTATAGTCATTTAATTATTTGCAAGTTAAATTTATTGCTACGACTATAGTTTTATTATGTTTTTATCATGAAACAGGTATTTTTAATCCATTTGATGTTGTTCTTAATAAGAAATACAACTGATGAACATATTAGTAATGTAGATTTATTCAAATAATGACTTGAGCACAAAGCATACTTTTCCTCCTTATTTTTCGGGCTTCGTTAAAAACGAAAAAGGATTTGAGGCGCACTTTTATATCTTTTTCGAGCTTCGATAACAGCGAAAAAGGAACCCCTGGAGTCTTCTTTCAACTCTTTTCACACTCCAATAATGTGAAAATATTGCCAAGCACTTGTATTTTGGAGCTCGTAAAAGTAAATGAATGGATATCTACTCAGTATAAGTTTAACCCTTTTCTGAACTGAGATAGATTATTTACGAAAAAGGAATACCTTGGTTAAACATGACCAAAGAGGTTCTCTCAGATATTATTTTACACTTTTTTGGGTCTGAGTGACAAATTTACGAAAAAGTACTTATGGAGTTTTCTTTCGTCCTCTTTTTCAAACTCTCTAAATATGAAAAAGGACCGGGCTATCACTGTTGTTAAGCTCGTTAAAACATAAAATAGCAACGGGCTTGTCGATCATGGAAAGAATCGAGTTTCATTCATCGCTAGACTCGTTAAATTATTAAATAGCGATACTTTATTCACCCAAAGGTTTGAATTATAGATCAAGCAAATGTTATCCTCCTCAAGCTTGTTAAAAAAAATAAAGAGGTACTGGTCGACAAATGACCGGGGAAAATTTGGGAAAAATGAGCAAGAATTCTTTATGGTAGCAAGTCGCTCTTGAACATGACACTTCTTTCACTCCATGTCCGTGATTGTTTGGGTTGGGTAATCATCTTGACGATTCATTCACACCTATGGTTCATCATACCTTCACTTCGGTTTTGGGTCAATGTTGCCAACTCATCACAGTGTCGCCGATATGTGCAAGAGAAGTCATCCAATGAATACTTCATCCTTCTGCAACACTCATAAGCCTTCATTCTCATGACCTCCATCCCTGAAAATTGCTATATCAAGTCATACCCTTGTCTCCGAAATCAGTAACTCCTGTTTTGCAATAAGGTGACTTCCTGTAGACGACAAATCAATATCCAGGAAGTTCACTTAGAAACATCAAATTCCAGTACCATGAGGCTTGTTACAGCATCAACAAGATCCTCGCTTCCAGACTTTTGACCGAAAGATTTTGTTTGGCGTTCGACATCAAATCATCTATTCACACCTTACGAAGTGTACTGTAGTACCTTGAGGGCCATTGACATTAATGGTGGTTCTCTTGCATTTGTTAACAGCTCACATAATTGGCTGGTAATCAAACGATGTCTTTCCATGTTCAACTACAAATCATATATTTGCATGGCTAGACTTGTACCCGAATGATCGAGTGAGTGAGATAAGAAGACCCCAGATCTAGTTTCAACCATCCGGGCAACGATTTCAGGATTGTTTTACACATCATCTATACGGTGACCTTACATACAGATTTTCATCCAAACATGGGCCTATATCTGTAGGCATGTATGAATCTGGGAAACATTCCAATGAAGATGACTTTCTGAATTATGTACATGTTATTAGATTGTTTATGTGCTGAACATGGGAATTCCTACCTCAGCAATTATGATCAAAGAGGATATATCATGATGTAATTTATTGTAAGATTGATGCAGTTGACCACTCCACTTCATCTCTAACCTGTCATAGTGGAAAGCATCTCAATCAAAAGTTATTATTATTATTTCAACTTCATGCTTTAGGGGGGAATTTTTTATAGGTCAATTTGGGCACCATTCCCGATGACCTGGTTAACTGGTCATCATCTCCAGGACCAATGAAAAAGGGTCTATCATTCCCTGTCATTTCAAGTTGATATATGTCGTAAAACAGGAACAAGACAAATCAAGCAAGAATTTCATCAAGCAAAGGTTTCCAATTCTAGTTCATTAGGTCCATGCTACCATCTATCACTGAGGATGTGGCTAAGGGTGGCGTCATCACAGAAGAGCAAGTTATCAATCGTGCCCAATATTTAGACTTGATTTACACTCAGTCTAACATTCTCTATGAAAAAATTCCTAATGCGCCGTGATCTAATTTTAATGTTCCTCCTCAAATAAAGGACTCTCATGCTGGAGACAGCTTGATAGGCACTGTAAACACACACCACACTACTGCATCTGATCCTGCTCCTATTTTCGAAATTAATGCCGTGTTATTTGATAAAGGAAAAAGTGACAAGCAAACAAGAAGTAAGAAAAAGGGGAAATCAAAGAAAAATCAAACCTCTAACCCACAGGATAGATCATCTGATCAACCGTCTGGACCTCAGAAACCTCATTATCCCTGCATAATATATAATGAGGAACACTTTGTTAGGGATTGTCCTCACCATGCTGAAGTCTCAAAAATCATCAAGACTTTTCATGCATCAGCTATATTTACAGACCCATTTCCAAATTCGAACACTAATTTGGTTGCTACAGATCCAGCTCCTAGTTCCCAAGTGTTAATTTTATCCACCACAAAACCTTCACAAGATATTTTGGTGTCAATGCGTAACAAATATTATGGTAGTCAAGCCACTGATCAACCTACTACCTCGACTATGAATACGTCCACTGAATTAGTACCGCCTACTGTTATTCCTGAATTGAAAATTAAGCCACCAAAGGGATTAATTCATAAATTAACATATAATCCTCGAGCAAGAGCTGCACAAAATAATAATATATTTGAAGATTTGGCTCAATCCCCTTTAGCTATGTCTGCTCTTGAGGTATTACAATTTTTTTTTTCCCAGAAGCAAGCTTTATTGTTGGACATTGGTGGAATTGATCTGAATGATTCTAATCTTGTCTTCTTTAATCTTACAGGCTATGTACTGCAACTACTAGCAGAATTTCCATTCTCCATACAAGTAAATGTTATTAATCACCTTGTTCATTGCACTATTATTGATGAGGGAGCATATACATGCATTATGTCTCTAAATTGTTGGAAGTCACTTGGCTCGCCGCAATTATCACAATCATCAACAACGTTGAAGGCTTTTGATGGAAGAACATATAAACCTTGTGGTGTTATCAATAACCTGCATGTTGAACTAGGGGGAAAAACAGTGAATATTGATGTCGAGGTTGTTGACGGACTCCTTGACTATAATATTTTACTTGGAAGACCATGGGTATATGCGATGACTACGATTGTTTCTACATACTTTAGAATGATTGCCTTTCCATATAAAGGTAAAATTACAATCATTAATCAACTATCCTTCTTTGCCTCTGCTTCGCAGGTAACTTGAAGAATTCGTTCACTTACCCCAACTAGAAATTCAGAACATTGGTGTAGGACTCTTAAAGGATTCCACTCTCATGGGAACCTTTGCATTACCGCCGCCTGCGACGTCGACATAAATTGCAAGTATAGATACCTGCTACATGATCTCTTCCACTCTATCTGGCTTAAGGGAGAGTACGGGTGATTCTGATGTTTCTATGTTGGATGAATTTTTACTGCCTAGCCCTATTGAGCTGGCATAGCAATCAATCTATTTGGCTTGGGCAGAAAATCTGAAATCAACATCGTCAAGTGTTTGGGTTGATCGTTCCTTAGATTTTGGTACTCCATCTGATCCATTTTCCTCAATGGTTTTGACAGATGAAAGTATTTTGGAAGCTATGACGTCAGAAGGATAACCATGGGAAGATTATCATCATCGTTCCCATCTTCCTGATTATGAAGAAAACTATCTTAGTGAACTATATCACCCATCAATCAAAAATTTATTTTCGAATTCTTTACCAATTAATGCGATCGATTCTGAGTGTAATTTATCAAATATTGAAGAAACCATTTCTATCAATATTTCGACCAAACCTGGCGTTGTAGAAAATATTCATGTAGGTGTATCTTGTTCTCCATCAGAACTTGAATCATATCGCTCTCTATTTCGTGAATTTCCTGATGTATTTACTTGGTCTTACGAGGAAATGCCAGGCATAGATACTAGTATAGTTGAACACACTATTAATATGTATCCTGATGTCAAACTGGTGCGCCAACGCCTTCATCCTGTTCATCCAAAGAAAGCCGTTTCCATCAAAGCAGAAGTTGAATTTTTTTTACGTGCTGGTTTCATTTACCCTGTTCCGCTAACTGAGTGGGTTTCCAATATCGTTCCTGTTATGAAAAAACAAGGAACCATTAGAGTGTGCATCGATTATTGAGATGTCAATCAGGCTTGTCCAAAAGACAACTATCCTGCTCCTTTTATCGACCAGATTCTTGACGATTGTGCTGGATGTGAAATTTTTTTGTTCATGGATGGATTTCTCGGCTACAATCAGATCAATATTCGCCCACATGATCAACATAAGACAACATTCATTTGTACCTGTGGCATGTTTTCTTATAGAAAACTTCCGTTTGGTTTAAATAACGCTAGGGAAACTTTTCAGAGAGAAATGGATTATGCTTTCAATGACATCAAACACATTTTTCAACCATATCTAGATGATTTACCAGTGCATTCACGAAATCGGACTAATCACCCGATGCATTTGAGAGCCATTTTCTTACGCTACTGACACTACAAAATATGCCTCAATCCACATAAATGTGTGTTTTGTGTTGGTTCTGGTTGATTTCTCTGATTCATAGTCTCAAAATAAGGAATTCGAATAGATCCATTGAAGGTTCAGGCCATTCTTGATTTGCCTACGCCATCAAAATTAATTTAGATACAAAAACTTCAAGGAAAAGCTGACTTCTTGAGAAGGTTCATTCCAAACTATGCCAAAATGGCTAAAGGATTTACTCGATTATTGAAAAAGGGGGTTTCCTTCCATTGGGACCAAGTTGCACAAGATTCTTTTGATGCTATCAAGGATCATCTTGTCCAAGCGTCATTAATGTATCCTCCTAATTATCAAAATGATTATTTCCTATATATCACTGCGGCTGAAACAACCATTGCTATGGTTTTGGTCCAAGTAGAAGATGGAATTAAACATCCGATCTATTATTTGAGTCGTAATCTCAATGATGCAAAAGTTAAGTACTCGTATGTAGAAAAGCTTGCCTTGGCAGCTGTTCAAGCTGTCTAAAGATTTCACCATTATATCCTGTTCCAAAAAACAACTATCGTTTCAGATTGCAACCCCATTACTTACATCTTATCACGTCAATTTCTGGGGGGGCAAATATTCAAAATGGATTGTCATTTTGCAAGAATTTGATTTGGAATTCATCAAATCCAAGTCAAAGAATTCCGTAGTTTTGGTTGAGCTTCCTGTGACCTTCCCTCTGATAGTACTGCAACTATGTCGGAACCATCTATTCCAGATGAGTCTCTATTTTTTATCACATCATCTGATCCTTGGTATGGGGATTTTATCATTTATCTCCAAACCCAAACTTTTCAACCTAATACCTCTCACTTTGAACAATGACGTATTCGATACCAAGCCAAAGATTACTTGATCGTCAGCGATACACCTTATCGTCATGGTGTCGATACCTTTTTAAGGAGGTGCCTCACTAATGAGGAGGCTGAAAAAGTGTTAAATGATTGTCATGCTGGGGCTTGTGGTAGACATTTATTTGGATATTCTACTACGCAGAAGATACTGTGAACTGGTTACTTTTGGCCTACTATTTTTTGAGATTGTATCCTCGCAGTCAGAAGTTGTCATGCATGCTAGATTTTTGATTGTAAGATCCGCAAACTGCCAACGCCAATGCATCCTGTTGTCTCTGTGGGACCATTTATGAAATGGGGTATTGACTTCATGACCTGTAACCCTCGTTCGTTCGGGGGGCATGGTTATATTATTGTCGCAGTCGACTATTTTACCAAATGGACAGAAGCGATGCCTACATTCAACAACTCATGATAGACAACTGCATTGCTTTTATTTAATCATGTTATTGCACGGTTTGGGGTCCCACAGGCTATAGTTACCGATCATGGGAAGCATTTTCGCAACAACATGATGTATGAATTGACTGCCAAGTTAGGATTGTTGCATGATAATTCTACTCTTTATTATCCACAATCAAATGGGAAAGTTGAGGCTATTAACAAAATTCTTAAATGAATGCTTCAACAAATGATAGGAGTTCGTAAAAGGAATTGGAATTTGATCTTGTACTCCACCTTGTGGGCGTACCAAACCTCGGTGATAAACGCAACCGGATTTACTCCTTTTCAATTGGTGTATGGTCTGGAAGCTCTTTTACCAATCCAATGTGAAATATCATCGTTAAAAATCGCAATAGACTTGTTACCTGACACCTAAGAAAAAGAAGCGTGTCTCCTTAACCTCATCCATCTTCATGAAACACGTCGTGAAGCCCAATTGGCCAACGAAGTGCATAAGAGACGTATAAAGGCACAATACGACAAAAATTTCCAGCCTCACATCTACTCAGAGGGCGACTTGGTCCTTATTTATGATCAAGAAGCTGATGTAATAGGTACAGGGAAATTTGAGACATTATTCCGTGGCCCCGATATTGTCAAAAGAGTTCTTGCTAAGGGTGCCTACAAGTTAGTTGATTACGATGGAATTACATTGGCACAACCTAGAAATAGGTTGTATCTGAAACGTTACTATGCTTAATCATGAGCGTAGTAATTTTTTGTATTATATTGTATATATGCTGTTGATTTGCATTCACTATCTTAATTTTTTTTTAGAGTTTTCTTGATGCCAGTAATCCGCTTTACATTTCATCGCAGATGTCTGAATCTTCGGAACCATTTGTTGGATATGCTGATGGTGCTAGTTGTAGTACACAGAATCTATCCTCTACAGCGTGGGCCATTTTCTCTCCGAATGACGAGTTAGTGAGTTTTCAAGGGATTTGTATTGGTAGATCAACGAACAATATCGCTGAGTATAGCGCGTTGATCGAACTTCTCTCTGATGCCATTTCATTTGGTATTAACTTCATAATCGTAAGGTTAGACTCACAACTTGTGGTATTAAAAATTACTAGTGTTTATGTTGTTAGAAATCCAACACTTGTTAGATTGTTCCTAAGAGTTCGACTTTTGGAAAGACATTTTGATTTTCTTCAATATCAACACATTTCTAGAAATTTGAACACATTGACTGATTCATTAGCTAATCAAGTTTTAGATAGACATTTTCAACATATGTAAAGAAAACATTCAAATCATTGAATAGGATTGCAAATGTTATCCTCTTCAAGCTTGTTAAAAAATAAAGAGGTACTGGTCGACAAATGACTAGGGAAAGTTTGGAAAAAATGAGCAAGAATTCTTTATGGTAGCAAGTCGCTCTTGAACATGAAACTTCTTTCACTCCATGTCTATGAATGTTTGGGTTGGGTAATTATCTTGACGGTTCATTCACACCTATGGTTCATCATACCTTCACTTAGGTTTTGGGTCAATGCTGCCAACTCATCATAGTGAATTAGATCAAGACTTCACAATCAAGCATCAAACAGATAAATAATGAAACAAGAATTAATATTGTTATAAGCAAAATTAATTAATATTAAGGAATTAGTAATTGTATTATTATCTTGTTCTTACTAGTAGTTCTAGTGTGAGTGGAGGTACAAAAGTGGAATTAGTTGAGCCTGCGTTGGTGAGTGAAGCTAGTGGAGTCACTTAGATCTGAAAACGTGTAAAATAATATCTGAGAGAACCTCTTTGGTCATGTTTAACCAAGGTATTCCTTTTTCGTAAATAATCTATCTCAGTCCGGAAAAGGGTTAAACTTATACTGAGTAGATATCAATTCATTTACTTTAACGAGTTCGAAAAGATAAGTGCTCAGAAATATTTTCACATTATCGGAGTCTGAAAAGAGCTGAAAAAAGATTCCAGGGGTTCCTTTTTCACTGTTATCGAAGCTCGAGAAAAGAAATAAAAGTGCTCTTCAAATCCTTTTTTGTTTTTAACAAAGCTCGAAAAATAAGGAGGAAAAATATGCTTTGTGATAACAGGAACTTAATGAATAGCGACGTATTCGATACCAAGCCAAAGATTATCATATCGTCGGCGATACACTTTATCATCGTGGTGTCGGTACCAGTTTAAGGAGGTGCCTCACTCATGAGGAGGCCGAAAAAGTGTTAAATGATTGTCATTCTGGGGCTTGTGGCGGACATTTATCTGGATATGCTACTGTGCAGAAGATACTCCGTGCTGGTTACTTTTGGCCTACTATTTTTCGAGATTGTATCCTCACAGTTAGAAGTTGTCATGCATGCCAAATTTTTTATCGTAAGATATGCAAACCGCCAGCGCCAATGCATCCTTTTGTCTCTACAGGACCATTTATGAAATGGGGTATTGACTTCATGACCTGTAACCCTAATTCGTCTAGGGGACATCGTTATATTATTGTCTCAGTTGACTATTTTACCAAATGGGCCGAAGCGATGCCTACATTCAACAACACAGGACAGACAGCTGCATTGTTATTTTTAGTCATGTTATTGCACGGTTTGGGTTCCCACAGGCTATAGTTATGGATCATGGGAAGCATTTTCGCAACCACATGATGTATGAATTGACTGCCAAGTTAGGATTTTCGCATGATAATTATACTCCTTATTATCCACAATCAAATGGACAAGTTGAGGCTATTAAAAAAATTCTTAAACGACTGCTTCAACAAATGATAGGAGTCCGTAAAAGGAACTAGTATTTGATCCTATACTCCCCCTTGTGGGCGTATCAAACCTTGGTGAGAAACGCAACCAGATTTACTCCTTTTCAATTGGTGTATGGTCTGGAAGCTATCTTACTAATTCAATGTGAAATATCATCGTTAAAACTCGCGATAGCCTTGTTACCTGACACATCAGAAAAAGAAGCGTGTCTCCTTAACCTCATCCATCTTGATGAAACACGTCGTGAAGCCCAATTGGTCAACAAAGTGCATAAGAGATGTATAAAGGCGCAATATGACAAAAATGTCCAGCCTGGCATCTACTCAGAGGGCGACTTGGTCCTTATTTATGATCAAGAAGCTGACGTAGTAGGTATAGGGAAATTCGAGCCATTATGGCATGGCCCCTATATTGTCAAAAGAGTTCTTGCTAAGGGCGCCTATGAGTTAGTTGATTACGATGGGATTCCATTGGCACAACCTAGAAATGGGTTGTATCTTAAACGTTACTATGCTTAATCATGAGCATAGTAATTTTTTGTATTATATTGTATATATGATGTTGATTTGCATTCACTACCTTAATTTGTTTTTAGAGTTTTATTGACATTAGTAATCTGCTTTACATTTCATCGTAGATGTCTGAATCTTCAAAACCATTTTTTTGATATGCTGATGGTGCTAGTCGTAGTACGGAAAATCTATCCACTGTAGCGTAGGCCATTTTCGCTCCGAACAGTGAGTTAGTGAGTTTTCAAGGGATTTGTATTGGTAGATCTACGAACAATATCGCTGAGTATAGCGTGTTGATCGAACTTCTCTCTGATGCCATTTCATTTGGTATTAACCGCATAATCGTAAGGTTAGACTCACAACTTGTGGTATTACAACTTCCTAGTATTTATACTGTTAGAAATCCAACGCTTCTTAGGTTGTTCCTGAGAGTTCGAATTTTGGAAAGACATTTTGATTTTGTTCAATATCAACACATTTCCAGAAATTTGAACACATTGAATAATTCATTAGCTAATCAAGTTTTATACAGACATTTGCAACATATGTAAAGAAAAAATTCACATCATTGAATAGGATTGCACAATAAACATAGGAAAAACTCTAAAAACATATAGATATATAGTTATAGGTTTTTAAAAAATTTGTGCCAAGACACATTGGTCATCTGAACTCAAAATGTACTTACCCATTGCACCCCACTAAGCGCCTTCTGGTAATACTAAATCTGGATCTCCTCGAAAGTCAACGCCTATTTATGCATACTCATCGATGGTGACAATCTGTCAATGGAACCAGGCAAAGAATGCAGTAGAGAAGACAACGATCGATTGGCCTGCATGCCAACCCATGAGTTCTACCCATCTTCGCATCCGAGGATCTCTAGGACTAATTATATCCAGTGTCACATGTTGTGGCTGCATCAGTGGAATCCGTTCCAAAGTGAAGGAGATAAGGATTGAACCATAACTAAAATTTTTCTTCCTTCCTCCCTTTGCTTTATTAAGTTGTTCCTTTATCTGAGAAAGAACAGCTTTAGACCAGTTGAATACTGCTGGCTCTAAGCACTCTAGTGCATACTGCATATACGATCTATTTGCTACATGTAGTGTAAATGTGCTAGAAAGTTTAGCGATCATGAAAACAATAGTTCTCAAAGAAAAATCTTTGAAATCTCGGATGTTTATTTTTCCATCTTTGCTAGGTTCTACCCCTAGATAGCAGTACTGCAGAATATAATCCCTCACTGTCTCTCCTCCAATGGTAGACCCTGAGAGTGAAATGGGCAAACCTCTCCTCGCCAAACCTATGAGAAAATACACATCCTCAACTGTTATGGGAACCACTTGGTTCTTAATATGAAATGCCTCTATCGCTGGATCCCATGCTCGAACTAAGAACTCCAAGAGCTCTATTTGTTGCCTCATTCCCGATAATTTGAATTACTTAAGTAGTCCACAATCTCTTAGGGCTCTTACAATACCTGGATCATTTAAGGCAATCATATCTTGTTCTTCATGTTCTCTTATCTTCCATGTAATCGTAATTGCAATCTGATGGAAACTTGAAATACAACCATAAGATCCATTAGATTCCATTCATTACAAAAAACTAGGCAAATTTTGGGCATGACATGATAATAAAAAAATAGAACTACGCCCAACGCACTCCCTGGGTTGAGACAGTGTGTTGCACATGAAAGTACCCTTCACTGTACCTGCTATGCAACACAAGTTTTGACATTCAGGGGTGCGTTGCCCTAAATTTGGGCAAAATTTACCCTAGGGGCCTTAAAACCCTAAAAATTTGTAGAAATTGGAGATGAAATGATTACCAAAGGAAAGAGGAGGTTCATAGTACTAACCTGGATCAAACGGCGATGAAATCCCTCCAGAGAAATGATCGCAATCGATGACTGAATTTCATGGGAAAAATCAGGTTCAGAGCTCCAAAATGAAAATGGTAACTATGGAATGGTAAAAATGAATAGTGAAACTACTTTTTATAGTCATTGAATTATTTGCAAGTTAAATTTATGGCTATGACTATAATTTTATTATGTTTTTATCATGAAACATGTATTTTTAATCCATTTGATGTTGTTCTAAACAGGGAATACAACTAATGAATAGATTAGTTGTGTAGATTTATTCAAAGAATGACTTGACCACAAAGCATACTTTTCCTCCTTATTTTTTGAGCTTCATTAAAAACGAAAAAGGATTTGAAGCGCACTTTTATCTCTTTTTTGAGCTTTGATAACAACGAAAAAGGAACCCCTGGAGTCTTCTTTCAGCTCTTTTCAGACTCCGATAATGTGAAAATATTGCCGAGCACTTGTCTTTTCGAGCTCGTAAAAGGAAATGAATGGATATCTACTCAGTATAAGTTTAACCCTTTTCTGAACTGAGATAGATTATTTACGAAAAAGGAATACCTTGGTTAAACATGAACAAAGAGGTTCTCTCAGATATTATTTTACTCTTTTTCAGGTCTGAGTGACAAATTTACGAAAAAGTACTTATGGAGTTTTATTTCGTCCTCTTTTTCAAACTCTCTAGATATGAAGAAGGACCGAGCTATCACTGTCGTTAAGCTCGTTAAAACATAAAATAATGATGGGCTTGTCGATCATGGCAAGAATCGAGTTCCATTCATCGCTAGACTCGTTAAATTATTAAATAGCGATACTTTATTCGCCCGAAGGGTTGAATTATAGATCAAGAAAATGTTATACTCTTCAAGCTTGTTAAAAAAAATAAAGAGGTACTAGTCGACAAATGACTGGGGAAAATTTGGGAAAAATGAGCAAGAATTCTTTATAGTAGCAAGTCACTCTTGAACATGACACTTCTTTCACTCCATGTCCATGACTGTTTAGGTTGGGTAATCATCTTTATGGTTTATTCACACCTATGGTTCATCATAACTTCACTTTGCTTTTGGGTCAATGCTGCCAACTCATCATAGTTTTGCCGATATGTTCAAGAGAAGTCATCTAATGAATACTTCATCCTTCTGCAATACTCATAAGCCTTCATTCTCATGCCTGTCATCCCTGAAAATTGCTATATCAAGTCATACCCTTGTCTCCGAAATTAGTAACTCCTGTTTTGCAATAAGGTGACTTCCTGTCGACGAAAAATCAATATCCCAGAAGTTCACTTAGAAACATCAGATTCTAGTACCATGAGGCTTGTTACAGCATCAACAAGATCCTCGCTTCCTAACTTTTGACCGAAATATTTTGTTTGGCGTTCGACATCAAATCATCTATTCATGCCTTACGAAATGTACTGTAGTACCTTGAGGGCCATTGACATTAAGGGTGGTTGTCTTGCGCTTGTTAACAACTCACATCATTGGATGGTAATCAAACGATGTCTTTCCATGTTTGACTACAAATCATATATTCACATGGCTAGACTTGTGCCTGAATGATCGAGTGAATGAGATAAGAAGACCCCATATCTAGTTTCAACCATCCAGGCTATGATTTCAGGATTTTTGTACACATCATCTGTACGCTGACCTTACATACAGATTTTCATCCAAACATGGGCCTATATCTATAGGCATGTATGCATCTGGGCAACATTCCAATGAAGATGAATTTATGAATTATGTACATGTTATTAGATTGTTTATGTGCTGAACATGGGAATGCCTACCCTCAACAATTATGATCAAAGAGGATATATCATGATGTAATGTATTGTAAGATTGATGCAGGTGACCACCCCACTTCATCTCTAGCCCATCACAGTGTAAAGCCTCTCAATCAAAAGTTATTATTATTATTTCGACTTCATACTTTAGGGGGAAATTTTTTATAGGTCAATTTGGGCACCATTCCCATTGACCTGGTTAACTAGGCATCATCTCTAGGACCAATGAAAAAGGGTCTATCATTCCCTGTCATTTCAAGTTGCTATATGCCCTAAGACAGGAACAAGAAAAATCAAGCAATACTTTCATCAAGCAAAGGTTTCTAATTCTGGTTCATTAAGTCTGTGTTACCATCTATAACTGAGGATGTGGCTAAGGGTGGCATCGTCACAAAAGAGCAAGTTATCGCTCGTGCCCAATATTTAGACTTGATTTACACTCAGTATGACACGCTCTATGAAAAAATTCCTAATGCGCTGCTATCTAATTTCAATGTTCCTCCTTAACCTGCGGGCCCACTTAGTGAAGGCGACTGATTTTCACTAAACTCATCATCTTGTTGAATCTCAACACTTGGTAACAGAGCTTCAATGTAGAAATTATATAACATGTGCATTATATATCCAGATTCTCCTGATCTAACAATATTTATATTCTTGCTAAATACATAATCCTCCCATTGTTAATCTTTTGCGGAAATTATAAACTCAATTGCAAACACATGAAGCAATAAAAGCAATCGCACATAACACAGTTGTTTAATGGGAAAGCCTAAAGCTAAAGACCCCAAATATCATATATTATGTATCATGGAGATCATGTAACAATCTCATACAAAGCTTAGTACATCAAGCTCTCAGTACAATCAATCGTCACACACTAACAAGAAGAAATCTTCAAATCCATGCACTGATTTCTGCCACCTGATAGGCTGCCTCCACTGCAAAATCCCTGATGAAGAATAGCTCTGAATGAATTCGAATTACCCTTGCCTTGACTGCACAATCCTCATTGGAAACTCCAATGTGTGTGTGATGCAATCAATGCATCACTATAGTCACAACAGATAGTCCATCTCACCCTTTTACCTACCTCTCCATTGGGTCTCCACTGGAACTGACATGCAATGTAGTTAACTGTTGTATTTGTTAACTTGATTAATGAGATATTATTTGTGAATTAATTAACTAATTAATTCACTCCACTCTCACTAGTGTATCATTCAGTTAGACTAGTTACAACTAGCTCAACTGAGTTTAACTCTAATAACCGAGTTAAACTGAATAACAACTCCATGAACTATTCTTCCAACTCTGTCATAACTTTGCCACTACAGTTCTAACTCAGTCCTCCATGCATGAACCACCAGTAAACCCTAGGAATTGCATAATTCCTTCAGCCCACTGATTTGCCAAATCTATATACTGAAATTAAGTGCTCCAAGAGAATAAGTTGATATTTAGAGTCTGATTATTATTAAGGGCTAATAATAATTGACACTTCTATTTTTAGATCAGTGATCTATAAATAGACTTCGCCCAATATTCTAAAAATATAATTTCATCTATTTTTCCAACTTGAACAACCATCCACAAATAACATCCTGCAACTTCTGAAATATGATCACCATGTCTAAAAATAGACATAGTATAAAAATAGACTTGCGCCTAAAAATAGCCTGTGGGCCCACTTAGTGAAGGTGACTGATTTTCACTAAGCCCATCTTCTTGTTGAATCTCAACAACTTTCATCAAGAAAAGGTTTCCAATTCTGGTTCATTAAGTCCCTGTTACCATTTATAACTGAGGATGTGGCTAAGGGTGGCGTCGTCACATAAGAGAAAGTTATCGCTCATGCCCAATATTTAGAATTGATTTACACTCAGTCCGACATGCTCTATGAAAAAATTCCTAATGCGTCGTGATCTAATTTCAATTTTCCTCCTCAAATAAAGGACTCTCATGCCGGAGACGACTTGATAGACACTGCAAACACACACCACGCTAGCATTTGATCCAGCTCCTACTTCCAAAATTAATGCCATGTCATTTGACAGAGGCAAAAGTGACAAGCAACTAGGAAGTAAGAAAAAGGGGAAATAAAAGAAAAAGCAAACTTCGAACCCGCACGATAGATCATCTGATCAACCGTCTGGACCTCAAAAACCTTGTTATCCATGCATAATCTGTAATGAGGAACACTTTGTTAGGGATTGTCCTCACCGTGTTGAAGTCTCAAAAATCATCAAGACTTCTCATCCATCAGCTGTGTTGACAAACCCATTTCCAAATTCGGACTCTAATTTGGTTGCTACGGATCTAGCTCCTAGTTCCTAAGTGTTAATGTTATCCACCACAAAACCTTCACAAGATATTTTGGTGTCAACGCATAACAAAGATTATGCTAGTCAGGCCACTGATAAACCTAATACCTCGATTACGAATCTGTCTACTGAATCAGTACAACCTACTATTATTCCTGAATTGAGAATTAAGCCACCAAAGGGAGTAAGTCATAAATCGACATATAATCCTCGAGCAAGAGCTGCAAAAAATTATAATATAGTTGAAGATTTGGCTCAATCCCCTTCAGCTATGTCTGCTCTTGAGGTATTACAAAATTGTCCCTCCTAGAACCAAGCTTTATTGTCGGCCATTGGTGGAATTGATCCGACTGATTCTAATCTTGTCATATTTAATCATACGGGCTATGTACCGCAACTACCAGCAGAATTGGCATTCTCCATACAAGTAAATGTTTCCAATCACCTTGTTCATCGCACTATTATTGATGAGGGAGAATCTACATGCATTATGTCTCTAAATTGTTGGAAGTCACTTGGCTGGTCGCGATTATCACAATCACCAACAACGTTGAAGGATTTTGATGGAAGAACATATAAACCTTGTGGTATTTTCAATAACCCGCATGTTGAACTAGGGGGAAAAACAGTTAATATTGATGTCGAGGTTGTTGACGGACCCCTTGACTATAATATTTTACTTGGAATACCATGGGTATATGCGATGAATGGGATTGTTTCTACATACTTTAGAATGATTTCCTTTCCATATAAAGGTATAATTACAGTCATTAATCAACTATCCTTCTTTGCCTCCACTTCACAGGTAACTGGAAGCATTCCGTTTGTTCACTTACCGCAACAAGAAATTCAGAACATTGGTGTAGGACTCTTAAAGGATTACACTCTCATGGGAACCTTTGCATTACCACTGCCTATGACATTGGCAGAAATTGCAAGTATAGAGACTTGCTACATGATCTCTTCCACTCTATCGACTTAAGGGAGAGTATGGGTGATTCTGATATTTCTATTTTGGATGAATTTTTACTGCCCAACCCTATTGAGCTGGCATATCAATCAATCTATTTGGCTTGGGCGGAAAATACGAAATCATCGTCGCCGAGTGTTTGGGTTAATCATTCCTTAGATTTTGGTGCTCCATCTGATCCATTTTTCTCAATGTTTTTGACAGATAAAAATATTTTGGAAGCTATGATGTCAGAAGGAGAACCATGGGAATATTATCATCATCATTCCCATCTTCCTGATTATGAAGAAAACTATCTTAGTGAACTATATCCCCCATCAATCAAATTTTTTTTTTCGAATTCTTTACTAATTAATGCGATCGATTCTGAGCGAAATTTATCAAATATCGAAGAAACCATTTCTATCAATATTTCGATCAAACCTGGCGTTGTAGAAAATATTCATGTCGGTGTATCTTGTTCTCCATTAGAACTTGAATCATATCGCTCTCTATTTCGTGAATTTCATGATGTATTTTCTTGGTCTTACGAGGAAATTCCAGGCATAGATAATAGAATATTTGAATACACTATTAATATGTATCCTGATGTCAAACCGGTGCACCAACCGCTTCGTCCTGTTCATCCAAAGAAATCCACTGCCATCAAAGCAGAAGTTGAAAAACTTTTACGTGCTGGTTTCATTTACCATGTTCTGTTAACGGAGTGGGTTTCCATTATCATTCCTATTATGAAAAAACAAGGAACCATTAGAGTGTGTGTCGATTATCGGGATGTCAATTAGGCTTCTCCAAAAGACAAGTATCCTACTCCTTTTATCGACCAAATTATTGACGATTGTGCTGGATGCGAAATTTTTTTGTTCATGGATAGATTTACGGCTACAATCAAATCAATATCTGCCCAGATGATCAACATAAGACAACATTCATTTGTCCCTGGGGCACGTTCACTTATAGGAAACTTCCGTTTGGTTTAAAGAACGATGGGGCAACTATTCAGATAGCAATGGATTATGATTTCAATGACATCAAACACATTTTTCAACCATATCTAGACGATTTACCAGTGCATTCAAGAAATTGGAATGATCACCCGATGCATTTGAGAGCCATTTTCTTATGCTACCGACACTACAAAATACGCCTCAATCCACATAAATGTGTGTTTTGTGTTGGTTCCGGTTGATTGCTCAGATTCGTAGTCTCAAAAGAAGGCATTTGAATAGACCCATTGAAGGTTTAGGCCATTCTTGATTTTCCTAAGCCATAAAATTTACTTCAAATACAGAAACTTTAAGGAAAGGCTAAATTCCTGAGAAGGCTCATTCCAAACTATGTAGAAATGGCTAAAAGATTTACTTGATTATTGAAAAAGGGGGTTCCCTTCCATTGGGACCAAGTTGCGCAAGCTTCTTTTGATGTTGTCAAGGATCATCTTGTCCAAGCGTCATTAATGTATCCCCCTAATTATGAAAATGATATTTTCCTATATATCGCCGCAGCTAAAACGACCATTGCTATGGTTTTTGTCCAAGTAGAAGATGGAATTGAACATACGATCTATTATTTGAGTCGTAATCTCAATGATATGGAAGTTAAGTACTCGTACGTAGAAAAACTTGCCTTGGCAGCTGTTCAAGCTATCCAAAGATTTCGCCATTATATCCTGCTCCAAAAAACAACTATCGTTTCAGATTGCAACCCCATGACTTACATCTTATCACGTCAATTGCTGGGGGGGGAATATTCAAAATGGATTGTCATTTTCCAGGAATTTGATTTGGAATTCATGAAATCCAAGTCAAAGAAGTCTTTAGTTTTGGCTGAGCTTCTCTATGACCTTCCCTCTGATAGTACTGCAACTAAGTTGGAACCATCTATTCCAGACGAGTCTTTGTTTCTGATCGAATCATCTGATCCTTTGTATGGGGATTTCATCATTTATCTCCAAACCCAAAATTTTCGACCTAATACCTCTCGCTCTGAACAGTGACGTATTCGATACCAAGACAAAGATTATCTGATCGTCAGTGATACACTTTATCGTCGTGGTGTCGATACTATTTTAAGGAGGTGCCTCGCTCATGAGGAGGCCAAAAAAGTTTTAAATGATTGTCATGATGGGGCTTGTGGCAGACATTTATCTGGATATGTGACTGCGCAGAAGATACTCCACGCTGGTTACTTTTGGCCTACTATTTTTCAAGATTGTATCCTCGCAGTCAGAAGTTGTCATGCATGCCATATTTTTGATCGTAAGATTTGCAAACCGCTAGCGCCAAGGCATCCTGTTGTCTCTGCGGGACCATTTACGAAATGGGGTATTGACTTCATGACCTGTAACCCTCTTTTGTCCAAGGGGCATGGTTATATTAATGTCGCAGTCGACTATTTTACCAAATGGGCCGAAGCGATGCCTACATTCAACAACACAGGACATACAACTGCATTGTTTTTCTTTAATCATGTTATTGCACGGTTTGGGGTCCCACAGGCTATAGTTACGGATCATGGGAAGCATTTTCGCAACCATATGATGTCTGAATTAACTGCCAAGTTAGGATTGTCGCATGATAATTCTACTCCTTATTATCCACAATCAAATGGACAAGTTTAGGCTATTAAAAAAATTCTTAAATGAATGCTTCAATGAATGATAGGAGTTCATAAAAGGAACTGACATTTGATCTTATTCTCCGCCTTGTGGGCGTATCAAACCTCGGTGAGAAACACAACCGGATTTACTCCTTTTCAATTGGTGTATGGTTTTCAACCTTACTTACCAATCCAATGTGAAATATCATCGTTAAAACTCACAATAGACTTGCTACCTGACACCTCAGAAAAAGAAGCGCATCTCCTTAACCTCATCCATCTTGATGAAATGCGTCGTGAAGCCCAATTGGCGAACGAAGTGCATAAGAGATGTATAAAGGCGCAATACGACAAAAATATCCAACCTGTCATCTACTCAGAGGGCGACTTGGTCCTTATTTATGATTAAGAAGCCGATGTAATAGGTACAGGGAAATTGGAGCCATTATGGCATGGCCCATATATTTTCAAAATAGTTCTTGCTAAGGGTGCCTACGAGTTAGTTGAATATGCTGGAATTCCATTGGCACAGCCTAGAAATGGGTTGTATCTGAAACGTTACTATGCTTAATCATGAGCGTAGTAATTTTTTGTATTATATTGTATATATTATGTTGATTTGCATTCACTATCTTAATTTGTTTTTAGGGTTTTCTTGAAGTTAGTAATCCACTTTACATTTCATCGCAGATGTCTGAATCTTCGGAACCATTTGTTGGATATGCTGATGGTGCTAGTCGTAGTACGCAGAATCTATCCTCTGCAGCGTGGGCCATTTTCGCTCCGAACGACGAGTTAGTGAGTTTTCAAGGGATTTGTATTGGTAGATCGACGAACAATATCGCTGAGTATATCGCGTTGATCGAACTTCTCTCTGATGCCATTTCATTTGGTATTAACTGCATAATCGTAAGGTTAGACTCACAACTTGTGGTATTACAATTTACTAGTGTTTATACTGTTAGAAATCCAACACTTCTTAGATTGTTCCTAAGAGTTCGACTTTTGGAAAGACATTTTGATTTTGTTCAATATCAACTCATTTCTAGAAATTTGAACACATTGACTGATTCATTAGCTAATCAAGCTTTAGACAGAAATTTGCAACATATGTAAAGAAAACATTCACATCATTGAATAGGATTGCACTCGGAATGTATCGTAGACAAATTAACGACAGCTGCTATGTTTTGAGACGCCGGAACACGTCTCTAGCCTAGACCTTCTAAATGTTATCGTTATGGTTCCAATGATTTGTTAGGTAAATTGAGATTAATTTTATGTTGATCCTGCTTAACAATTTGCCTTTCAAAGGTTCACAGCGATGATGTGTATGAAATTCCTAAAATGCAATCTAATAATGATAAACAATATTTCACTTTCAATTTCTTCAATGAAAAACATAGCTACTAAGGGAAGAGAGAAAATAATTTTTGAGCAAACAAATCAATGAGAAAAACAAATCAATGAGCACAAACTAAATGCAGATTTCCTAATGTTCCTTTTGAAAAACACACAAAATTCTACATGCAAATGCAAGTTTTTATTTTCAGTTTCTTTAATGTTATGAATGTAGAAAAGAAACTAGGTGCACTAAATCAACAATTCAAATGCCTTTTACTTTCGAGAAATGAAGAATACAAACAACAATTTCTCTTTTGAAGGAAAAATGAGGATTTCAACAACAATTTCTCCTATCAAGGAAATGAAGATTTTACGACAATTTCCTACTTCGAAAGAAAATGATTCTTAATGCGACCATAAAAAATACTTTGAAATCAACTTGTCAATGATAAAGAAAAAGTTTTTTAAACAAACATTGAACAAATTTTCAGTCAAAGGAGGAAGAAGTATATAGAGTCACTGGTCAATATGAGGATCAAACTTTTAAAAACACAGTAGAAACAAACTGAAGCAAATTTCAAAGGAAAATTCAAAGGAATATGGATGTTTTCAAGAGTCAATGCAGTCCCAAAGGGGAGACAGTGCTCTGCAATGTAGGTTTGAAAGGGAGGCAGTGCTATGCAAAGCACTCTATCCTGACCAAGGGTGCGTTTGGCGTAGTGTATAAGGAAAAATACTACTGTTTAACTCACTGTGTTTGCAAATTTGGCTTTGAAAAAGTTTAATATTTATGAGTAACAACTACAGGGTGGATAAACAGAACAAATCAGAGGCTTAAACACCTAGAACTAAGAGAAATTCTCCCCAGCTAAGTCACCAGAATTGTGAATTACGGATAAATCACGCTTCCCTAGACATGTGCTAGTCTAGAACAACAAATTAAAGACTATACAAATATTTCTCCTAACTAAGAACAGAAACACAGAGAGGATTAGAAGGTCACTTGTGATCCAAGTGCTTCTAAATGGCTCCTTTTGTTGCTTCCATTGTAGCTTCAAATTCAAGCGGTTTGTGTGCGAAATGCTTCCTGCAAGAAAGAACACTAAAACAACAGAAGATGCAATAATATAGATCTCTATTCAAGTTAGTTTGCTAAATCAGTAAAGCATAAACCATATACATCAACCAAGATCTTGCAATATGGAAAATGAAAGCCAATACAGATGCATATAGGGAAAAATAAGTTGTACTTTTTATTAATGATAGAAGGAGAGGTCACAACCTAGTGACTTATTTGAAGTGACCTTCCAGCAACGTCCCCAAGCCTCATCACAGTATAAATCTCTCCAGAAGTAGCTACAAAAATCTAGCTCTCAATTGAAAATTCTCCAGCATTTCTCTATCAAATTCTTCCCTCTCAAGGACTTAGATCTGTGCTCAATTTATGGATGAACTGTAGGTTGCTTTGCAATCAATGACTTTCCAATAATAGGCAAGACATGTAATTTTTGTACTCTTTATTAATGATAGAAGGAGAGGTTACAACCTAGTGACTGATTTGAAGTGACCTTCCACTGGAAACCATAATTAATATATTTGAAGAGTGCAAGTGGAGATTCTGGAACAATGAGAATTTCGCTCCCAATGTGACCAACGCACCTGTGAGTGTCGGGAAGTGCTTTTCAAAGCAGCCTTGCATGGGGCTACTTGCATATGCAACACACTTAGGCCCTTTAGAGCCTGTTTTGGTGAGCTCTCATATGCTATATAATAAGCTTCAAACCTTGGAAACCTTTGTTTGATGAAAGTCTTGCTTGATTTGTCTTGTTCCTTTCTTAGGGCATATAACAATTTGAAATGACAGGGAATGATAGACCCTTTGTCATTGGTCCTGGAGATGATACCCAGTTAACCAGGTCATTGGGAATGGTGCCAAAATTGACCTATAACAGTGCAGCTCAATATTGGAGAAAGATTAACTTTTCTTCCATAGCAGCTCCTATGCATGCAGTGACAAGTGTGAAGCATGCTTTCCAATGGGGAGGCAAACAATAGAAAGATTTTGAATCTTTGAAAGAGAAGATCAGTTCAGATCCAGTCCTTGCTTTACCAAACTTGAGATAGCCATTCGAGATTCAGACCGATGCTAGTGATTATGCCATGGGTGCAGTTCTCTTACAACATGGTAAGCCTATCACTTTTCATTCTGAGACATTTAATGGTGTTGTAATTAATTATCCTACATATGATAAGGAGTTGTATGCGTTGGTAAAAAGTGTCAAAAAGTGGAAACACTATTTTATGGGTAAAGTGATAGTTGTACATACCGGTCACCAACCATTAAAGTACTTGCAGTTGCAAAGTAAATTGCAGCAATCACGACATTTCAGACGGATGGGTTTCCTACAACAATTTCACTTGGTAATAAGGTACAAGAAAGGTATTGTCAATAATGTTGCTGATATGCTTTCAAGGCCTATTATTAGTGCTTCTACTTTTCTTAAGAATGATTATATTGTACATGAGAGTTACATAGAACAATATGCATCAGATGTTGATTTGAAGAATGTATATGCTAACTTGAGTGAAGGAAATCAAGTTGAAGAGAATGATTATCACTTGCATAATAATTTACTGTTTCATTTGGGTAAATTGTGTATACCACAAGGAGAGAGACTAAGTGTCATGAGATAAGCTCATTCTTCTCTTGTTGTTGGACATTTCGGGGTAAGCAAAACGGTGGCACATTACAGAGGTATTGTTATTGGCCTCGCATGGTAGATAGTGTTTCACGTTACATTAGAGGTTGTTCATTATGTGCTACAAGCAAGCCTAGCAATATGAATATTGGATTATATACTCCATTACCGTAGCATAAAGGCCATGGGAAAGTGTTTCTATGGATTTTGTTGGAGGTCTATCTATGTCTAGAAAGCAACATGATTATCTTTATGTAGTAGTTGATAGATTCAGCAAGATCTATATTCTTATGCCATGTAAGAAATCTATTACTGCTCAACAAACTGCTGAATTATATTTTCAACATGTATGGGTTCATTATGGTTTGCATACTTCTATTGTTAGTGATAGGGATTCCAGATTTGTTGGGAATTTTTGGTCCAATCTATGGAAGATGATAGACACCAAGTTGAAAAAGAGTATTGTTTTTCATCCGCAAATAGATGGCCGAACCGAGGTAGTGAACAGAACCATTATGAATATTTTGAGAGGTTATTGCAGCAAGCATCCTAAGCTATGGGATAAGCACTTGCATTAAATTACACATGCTTCCAACCGGGCCAAACACTCTTCTCCAAATACTTCACCTTTTGAAGCCAACTTTGGGTATTTGCCAAAGTCACCTCTAGATTTCATTCTTGAGAAGGATGTTTCCATTGATGGGCATAGTGACATTGAAAAAGCTCACATGTTCATTGAGTGAATTCAGTTTATTCATCAGCAAGTTCAAGAACAACTTGAAAAGAGTCAAAACAAGTACAAGGAGAGGCATGACAAACATAGAGTTGATCATAAGTTTCAAGAAGGGGATGAGGTATGGTTGCACATTAGTAAAGAAAGGCTGCAAGGAGAAGGTAAAATGTTGAAGCCTATTTGTTATGGTCCATTCAAGATTATTAAACAAGTTGGTAATAATGCATTTCAACTTGACTTGCATTCATATATGAAAATGTATTCTGTTGTCAATGTGGATAATTTACGTTTGTATGAGCCTCCATTGATTGTTGATCAAGGGAGTGACATTCAGCTTCCATCAATAGAATATTTCTTGCTAGAATATTTGGACGAGTTCAAGGAGGATGCCATCCTTGATAGGAGTACAGGCACTTCTAAAAGAGGAAGTATCGATTATCTTCGAATTGGGCTTAAAGGCAGCAAACCAAGTAAGCCAAGATGGATGGAAGTTGAAAATGTGAAGGGGTTGTACCCTCATCTCATGAATAGGTAATTAAAGGCTTTTGGGGTCCAAAATATTCCCAATGGGGAGGTGTGATAAGGAGATCCTGTCAATTTCTCAAAAATGAAAGTGCTCAAAAGTGGTTCCAATCTGACCGATCGGAAAGGTCTCATTGTTGCGATTATGGCACCATGAACGGTTCGCAAAATGGAGGTCATATGTAGAAATTATGAAGGTTTGAAAATCCCAGTAAACTCCAAAAACTAGACCTTTGACTCATTTTGAATTTTTATGAAAATCTAAAAAAATATATATATATTGGCAAAAATATTTTTATATTAAAATTGGAGAGCCTATCAGTGGGCACCATGTGGCTTTCCCGGAGGCCGCAACGTGGCCCTAGGCCAGAGGTTAAAGGCGCATTGTAGAAAATCTTTGGAGTCCATGGGAATGGAACCCGAGACCTCTCGTCTGCATGTAGGAGTGCTCGACCAACTGGGCTATGGGTGTTACTTAACCACTCTAGCCATCGGGTTGAATATAAATTTTATTAAAGTTTGCATTGACGGTAAAGGGGGCTAACTCCCACCTCATGACATTCCATATGACTTGGTGCGTGGAACCTGAGGCATAGACCCGACGGTTACGGTGACGGTGGGTTTATGAAGCCATGTGTCCAAGAGCTGAGACCACGACCTAAAAACATTAACACAACGGTTGGGTTCCGATGGTTCCAGTGGGGGGTAATGTGACCACCCCGACCTGAAGTTTAATGCCAAATTTTAATTGTCAAGCAGATTTGGAGAGCGCACCCCTAGATTTGGGGCATTTCATTAATTTAACTCCAGTTAACTAACAATCAGCACATTTAGTGGAGCTTTCGTAGGTGTCACTGGGAAAAATGCATGGAGAAGCCAATTTTCGACCATTTTTGGTGAAATAAGAGGCTACCTAGACTAATTTCAACATTCTGGACACATTGAGACAGTTTTTAGAGCCATCAGAGGTCATATTGTGCAAGTTTTTCTTCAAGGGAGTTTAAGGAGCCACGAGGGCCACTAGGGTGTTTTCAGTGTATTAGGCATCCATTCTCTATTTTCTGCAAATGAATAGTCATTCCTGGCTAATTCAAGCATTCTGAAGCTATTTTTGCAAAGAGCACAACCATTTGAGGCTTTATTTCACATGTACTTACCATTTTTTAGCAATAAGATATGAGGGACATGCCATTGGGAGCTGGACAAGTGGATGTAGCCCAGGAGGGGTGAACTTCTTCATCAAATTTGCTGAGTACTGTTACATGTGATGTTTAATTCTCTGTTATTTACTATTGTACAATTTTTTATAAGAAATTTACATGTTTTAACCTCACATAGAAATCAGTTTAACTAAGTTAAAATCATGTGTTTCACCTGCAAACTTCAGAGAACCTTATGCACACATTTTAATTACTGTTTGGATACTTAGCACAACAAAACTAATACATTCCTTTCAGATAAAAAATACAAGGTTAAATATAGTAAGATCGGAGAATATTTCCAATATATGCAGGATCACACTCTGATCTAAAATTTTATTGGATTATGGCCCTCTAAAAAGGCCTTGGCTAGGTGGATCCAAAATAAATGGAACCCCCAAGATCAAGTAGAATTGGAGTAGGGGCCAAGGGTTTATTTACATTAATCTCTCCATATTGGAAGAGAAATCAAGGGTTTTTTTAAGGAGGGTCATTTTTCAACAATGTAGGGCTCTTCATGTGAGTATGAAAGGAGCAATATAATTTTAATAATGAGGATTCCTTGCAACCATGGTGTTGGTATCTCTCTTTTCTCTTCCTAAGGTATATTGGGAGGAAGAAACCCTTGAAGGCATCACCAATGTTGTCAAAAAAAACTTGAAAGTACTAGAGGCTACCAAGAGAGGGATGTACACTTCATATGCAGAGATCTATGTGTTGATTTTTCACAGCACTTCAGCTACAGGTCTATGTCTAAGATCATGATAATAAGCACACCAAAATACCTCAACACTACTGAATAACATACATCAGTGAATCAACTAGTTCACATGACAATTTTTAACCTTTTTAACCCACTACATGTTATATTAAAAACTTTAATACAACAGTATTAGATCTCCTGTACGAGGGATCATGGCCCCTACATACAACCCTAATACAAGGAGACGACTATGGCTTGGTGTCAACAATTATGACCACCAATCTGCCCTAAATATAGTACAATTGACCTACTTGTTGATGTAGCACTCCACAACCCTTTTAGTCCATGCACATTGAACACATATAGTGGGTACTTTGCCTCCCCATATTTTGATCACCAAAACTACATCTTCAACTATCCAACCCGCCACTATCCACCACACTTGGTTGCTCCAAAATGACTGAACTTTGGCCCATTGATTTTCCCACTAGAAACCCTCATGCTCCACTAATATGTATGCTCATTGGGTCTTTTGGATCTGCCCTCTTATCAATGATTTTCCACGCCAAATGCCTAAAATAGGGATCCATCGAATCTACCTACTAATAGTCCATGTTACCCACCATTTTGTGGGTGATATCCCTGGGAGAAAAGTTTATCCAAGATGGTCCTCAGCCGACAGTCAAGCAACCACCAACTATCTCGTTGTGCCATTTATCCGCCACCTGATCTAGCCATGTGGTCCCTCACTCACCTTTCATGATGTTATGTTTGAAGGTGGGCCTCCCAAACCTAAAGGTGTGCCTTGTAATTTGGTAATTGACTATTGTATTTTGCTTATAATGGGCACTTTTGGGCATGGATTAATGGGGGGATTTAGTGGAAATAGTGGGTTGGGTCTGTTCTCTTGTCCCCTAGACCTCTTTTGGATTTTACCTTTGGATCCTAGTCTCATGGGTTCTCTTTTACTGACCATTGGGTCCACATTTCTCCATTGGGTCCACATAGGGTTAGCCTCCCCTTCCCCTTGCCCACACCTTGGGTTGGGCTTGGAACGATGCCCTAGAGGTTGATGTTGTCAAAAAAAAAAGTAAAAGCATAAGTGGCCACATTCAACAGGAAAATGTACCATAATATGCAAAACATGGTCGGGACAAACATATTTAGCACATGGAAAAAAGTCATTGCATGAGCTCTACCCAATACCCATGGCCATCACCCTAGTTCCATAGGCCCTAGATGAGCCTCCTATGTCATTCTAGAACCCATGATTGTCCCATCCCTTGGTTGGAAATGAACCGCCCTACCTTAAAGGGGGTATCCACTACTATACCTTGCACATCATGCTCTTATCCTTGAGCCCCGAGTAGTTAATCAAAGACAAAACATAAAAGGAAAAATTCATATAAAGAAGGGTGGAAAAATCAAGGTCAGGGTATCTCATGCACCATGATTGATCCCTCCTATATATTATATACCCCAAGTATGGGCTTCCCTTCTACAAGCTACCCTTGTACCTCGACATGTGGCCCGGGTTTGCCCCTTTCATTCCCTACTTCATTCATCTCTTTATCACATGCCACCACCATTTAAAGGATGTACCTTGGACATACTGTCCCCTTTAAAGGTAGAAACCACCTAATAGGGTTCTTGTTTAAGCCCCTTTGGAGCTTGGAGACATTAGCATCTACGAAAGCCCATTATGGAAGGGCATGCCATTATGAAGTGCCCACTAATTTTCCATGGTTTGCAAGCTCTTTAACTTGATTTCCTTAAATGACCTATTGTGCTGGAAGGAGAGGGGATGCACTAGATCTTATGCAGGATTACAGATAGTCTCCATTTTGGGTTTGGTCTCCCTATACGGGGTCCTAACCCTCCAGAGGGCTACATTGGCACATGTAGGGTGTGTGTAGAGAGCCATGGGTCTCCACAATAGTATACAACACTCCATGGATCCCCACATATGTTCAGATATTTCTCGAGATTCACTAATTGAACGAGGAAGATGCACCTGGTTCACCATCCTCAGCTGGCCCCGCAGTTGTACCATGCACTTGGAAGGTGACCCGAGACTTGTATATTGATGTGGAATACCTTATACCATCATCTAAGTCCTTCCAGATGGTCTACATGCATCTTTTATCTACTTGGAGACGCATGAGGTTACTTGTGTGCCCCCACACGCATTGGGAGAACCACATGTTTATTATTTGGAGAGTAAGGGGCCATCCCCTTGTCCACAACTTTTGGGATTCATATTCATCATTGTGGCACTTATGGACTTCATCAGGCTTCTTAGAAGGCCCAACGACATAAATTATTCATCATTCAACCTCTTGAGAGGCTTATTATTTTGTTTATGAGCTAGTTTGGTGGGCTTGTCACTACAAGTTAGTTATTTTACACATTATTTTATATTAGGGGCTAATGCAGGCCTAATTAGCTAAATTGAACCCATTAGAAGTGTATAAATACTAGTGATGTGATTTCATTTTAGCATCATCACTTGGGTTGGACTTGTATCTCTTTAGAGAACCTCGCTATCCTTCTTGGAGGATGGATTTTTGGAGCACGGAATGAATTTTGATGTTGGATGATTTTCTATTGCCTTGGAGCTTCTTGATTGGAAAAATTTTGGTGGTTGGATATACTCTTAATACATGTAATTGAAATTTAATGCTATTCTTTCTTTCTATTTTGTCACACATTTTTGCTGGGATTTTGCTATACTAGGGCTAATTTACTACATCCATTTATGCGAAGTTGTAGAAATTTTTTTTCTAGATAGTGATGCTTCATGTATGGGCCATGTATTATGAGTGAATGTTCCTAGAGATTCTTAATCATTGAAATTCAACTTGATAATCCATCTATTTTGCAAAACAAAGGATAAATCTCTTATAGTTACATTTGTTGTTGTCCTAATGCTAAGAAAAGTTGTATTTGAGGCCTCCTTGACATAAAAAATACAAAGTCCATAGTCATAATTCTACTTGAATCCAATCTCCCCAAAAGTATTAGGCATTGGTCCTCCATAGGTGATCACCTAAAAGATTATTTCTTTCACCTTCCCCTCTTTTTCTAGGCCTAGCCTACATAGGTCACCTAGGGAATCAATTATCTCACAATATAGCCATCCAAAAACTACAATTTTTGGTCCACAATTGCGTTCGTGTCTCCTCAAGAAGCCCTCCACATTTAATGAGATTATGATGGTGGGATATTGATATATTGCAAGCCCTAGATTGTGTTAGGGCCTGAATCTACCTTAGGCTGAGAAAGGCAGAATCTAGGGTAACATCAAACCACGCTTAACCTGGTAGCTAGCCCTACCAGGTCAGGAGAGGGATCTCTCCTTGTCAATCTCAGCAAAAATGATCAATGAGGCTTTGAGATGACTTGATGTGAAGACTGATTTTAGGCTAGGTATGTGTGCAAAAGAGTTTTATTGATTTTAATGATGTTTTGCTAGCTCGAATAGAAAGGCAGATTTGGGTCTGGGGAATGAGGCTCAGTCTTGCAGAGATCTCAATGGGGCAAGGTAGGAAATTTTTATGACACTTCAATTTAAATGAAATGGAGAGCTTAAGATAGGTGAGGATTTTGAGAGGGCAAGAAACCTTCAGGGATCCTCTTCAAACAACTAAAAACATAAATAACTAAACAAACCCTAGGTAGAGCACTGCAATTTCAATGAATTCTACCTTTAACCTTGTTTGTTTTAGTTAAGAAGAAATAAGAGAGTGAATGGCATACATATAACACAAGTAAACTTACATTTACAGAGAGAAACACAATATCAAAGCAACATGCCACATCAATCCCATAGAGTGCTGCAAACCCTGGTCTATTCCTTTGCCAAACTACAGAGATGAATGTACAATGATGCTCAAAGCATTCCCAAAAGTCCAACCATGCTAATGACTGATAAAACATAATATATAGGCAAACAAAAACTCATCCTAGCTTCTAGAGGCCGAGCTCATGAGTTTAGGAGCTGTTCCAACAAAATTTAAACTGAGAACTCGAAAGTAGGCAGTGGAACAGATTGCCTCTATAAAATAGGAAACTGATTCATTGAATTGAAAAATACCTTTTGATGGATGAATCTGTGGTGAAAATGGCTTGCAGCTCTATGCGCTGCGCCACAAACCCAATGCGCCGCGTCTCTCACCCAATGCGTAGCGCCTTTTTGCAGGAGACTTTTGGAGATCTTTTTGGTGTCAAAATTGGGCGCAGGATAGCTCTTTGGAAATATTATTAAGCCTAATTTCCAACCCAACTAGAATTTTTCAATTTGGAGTTCATTTTCCCTATCAAAAATCAAATCTCCCAAGACTGGTCAAAATGTGAAAAATGAGGCTGCCTCAAGGCAGAGAGCTGTTACAGTCAACTTTTGAAGGTCTTCCTCAACTCCAAATTGAGCTCATGATAGCGCATTGGAAATCTATTTGTGTCTAGTTATCATTTTATGCATCAAGCAAGTCATTTGGCCAACAAAGGTAGGAGAAGCTTGATTTTCCCAAAGTCACTTCCGTGGTGCATCAATTCTCCTAAGGCAACTATATTTTTGACATTTATATAAAACCGTGACACATTTGTAAAAAGTGAAGGAGGGTTTTCTTCCTTGGCCTATTTGGGACAAAAACCTCTCTCAATTTTCAAAAATTCATCTTTTAGTGCTCAGAAACATCATTGGAGGAAAACCTATCCCGATGTGTGGAACAAGGGATTTGTCAAAATAAAGTGAAATGAAGGGGATAAGGGGCTTCTAAATTCTTGAGAAAATTTTGGGAAGTAGGGTGGAGTGTTAAAAAGCAGGGGAAAGTGGAATTTAAAATATTGAGTGAGGGTAAGGGGTCCAAAAGGGCAAAACACAGGCCTAGCCTAGAGAATTGCCAAGTTGTAGCAAGAAACTAGGGTTTGTGCGAAAATGAGGAATTTGGGGGATCTCAGTGATGGGAAGTGTTTAATAAGGTACATTAAGGATATGGGAAGGTGTATGAACATTAGGATACAAGTTTTGCTGATGATTTGACCATCCAAGAGAAATTACCTTCAAAACCCTAGGAGAGGGAAATGAACCTTACCTAGGCACAACTGAAGCATGAACAAGGTGTAAAATGACCCATTGGAACATGACATGATGATGAAAACCCTCTGAATGATGGTACACTCAACTGAATGGTGACATGGACTGACATTTGGACAACTTTGACAGGAGTAAAAGCAAACCCTAGACCTAATACCTAGTGACCAAATTTTTCTTGAAGGCTCACTGAAATGACAAAATTTGACCTTGACACCTTAAAATCACTTTGTAAGAGCATGTTTGATCACTGGAGGAAGGTTGCAAAGACTAACACTAACAGATTGAATATTGTTTGTTTATTTAGTGGACCTTATGATATTGAGTCTCCTCCCATAGGGGAAAGTCTATAAAGAGTAGGGAGCCATAGGCGAGGTGACAATGGGATATTGCTCCATTGTTGCCCTTAATCTGGTAGTAGCCCTCCAAGGATCCCCTTCTAGTTTGAGCAGTAACATTTATGGAGTCATTTTCGGGGACACGAGACGTGTGTTTTGTTCCCCATACAACATATTTACATATCATTATTGGTGACTCCATTGGAAAATGAAGCCCTAGTTCTTCATTGAACTTTAAGGTCAGTATGTGTAACAAATTTTTTTGTTACTTAAGGTTTACCCTTATTTTGGATTTGTACAATAGCCTGAATGTGCATAGAGTTGTAAATGGGATCTACTCATTAACCTTGACGTTTTGTGTTTTATGGTTTTTATTAATTTTAAAGTCTCCCCTTAATGATTATCTCCCTTGGAAGTTATGAAAACTGTGAAAGGTACATGGAACCGTAAATGGAATTGGTCTATTCATTAAAGTGTCTATTCAATCCTTTATGGTTTTGGTTAATTTGTAATTTACCAAATTTAGGAACAATTCTATTTCAACAATAATAATTTTCTAATCTCAAGAGCAAGTCTATTTCAACCAATACTCGAAGGATGAAAAAATTCATATAATGATAATTGTACACAAACTAGAATTACTTATTTATTATATTTTTGTTTAAATAAGTTTTTATTTAAGAATTACTTATTTATTATATTTTTATTATATTATATATATAATATAATATAATAGGATATGATATTGATATTGATATTGGGTTAACAAATTCATATAGTAATTAATTATATACCATATGCAATAAGTTATTTATTATATTTTATTAAAAAAAAATATTTATTTAATTTCGTTTATATATATAATTAAATAAATATATATTTTAATGATGATGATGGTTACTGTCTTTTAAGACCAATGCGGTCTATCAGACCTTAAGAGAGGAGAAAGAATCTAAGTTTGATTCTTCAAAATCTTGTTTCTATGGTCAAAGAGAAGGGAATAAGTGCTCCAGGATCGCTATAGGTGGGTTGGATTAATAGGTCAAGAAGATTGGAAGTGTGGCATATGGTAGGGAATTGAGAGCGAATGTGAGTAAGAGCCGGGAAGTCTAAAAGGAAGTGTTTTTCATCTTCCACCTGCTTAGAATCGCAAATCTGACAAGCTTTGTCATTCCAAGGGGTCTTGGGAATAGACCACCGCCCGGTCTCACTCTGAAGCTCATGGGAATTAGTTCTTATCTTAGAAATGTTCATTTTTGTCTTTTGCTGGACAACACAAAGAGATAATTCTAATTATCAAGGGTGGGGTTGATCACTTCCTTATAGTATCTTAGCTTCCTTTTACCCTCTAACTCTTGATCCGCCCACAACTTGTCCTTAAACTTAAAGGTAATAGTATTCTTGATATTATCTTTACTTCCCATACTTAGCTCATCCTTAATTCCACAATGGTTGAGCCAGGACTTGGAATCCTTATGCCACTCGCGCTTGAGGCAAAGTGAGGGTTTTGACTACAGTTAGAAGCAATTTTAGGGAGCCTTTTTGATTCCATGTTGTCAAGATTCTTCTTATACATCAAATATCTAAACATAGTCATAATTTCAATAGGGGACAAACCAGAGTCGATCAAGAGGATATAATAGGGAGTATTTCCCTTGATATTAAGGTTGTAGGTTATGAATTTCTTTTGAATAATCTCAATCTTCCTACATGACTCTTTGGATATACCGCAACCCCAAACTTCACATCCGTATAAGACGACACGGGTGATAAGGGTCTCAAAGAGGAACCTCTTTTTACTCCAAATGTAAAGATAGACCGACGTGCAATTGTTTTCAATTTCATAATAAGCTTTCCAATCCCCAATAATCATTTTCTCAATGCTATAATTCTAGTTGAGATGATGAGGGAAGTCAATGCCAAAATAAATTATAATAATTAAGTAATTCTATTTAGTATATAATTCTATTTGGTATATAATTATCATTATATGTATTTTGTAACACAATATTAAAGAATATATATATATATATATATATATATAATAAGTAATTCTATTTTGTGTATAATTACGCCTGAGGGGTTTTCTTTATGAGGTTGGGTGGGAAAACACTATTCACCCCACCCAATCATAAAGATTTCTTATCACTAACCAATTATATTTTGACATGTGTAAAAACTTTTTAAATTGTACAAAAAGTTTGGAAACTTTACAACAAGGAAACAAATAGGTTGTACAACTTCATTTCTATCAGTTGCGATTACGTAGCAGATTGGTCTTTTTGTTTTTACATATGGAATTAAACATTCAGTTTTTCAGTTCAAGTGTAGATTTTGCATACACCAATCTCACATTGTAAAGGGAAGGGTTAAACCCAAAAGAAACAAAGGTGACAATGAATTTCTGGACTCAATGAATTTTCAACCAAGGGAATATATGTGGAATATCATCAATCAAAAAATTCTTTAAATTTATGTAGGTAATTTGTTTTGGAGATTGTAATGTTGGTTCGTTAAGACTATTATTTTTAATATAAAAGTAGATTTAATATTTTTAGGTATTCTTGATGCAAATGGATTATACAACATTAACTTTATTTGAAAAATAGAATTTAAATTATTTTTTTATTGACTCTATGAGGTATAAAGTGGTTGATGACATAGTGTTATGGGCATAAATTTAGTAATGAGTATGGGTTTGGTATGGTCATATGATCGATACATATAGGTTACGATTTATCAAACAAGAAGTTATTCTCACCATTTTGTGGAAAAACCAACCAAAAAAAATATTTATCTAATTTCATAACAAGAAATGTCATTTCTCCTTCCTTTATTTGATGTTGCAAAAAAAACAATTTATAAAACATATAAACTATCATATTTTTAAATAGATAGTATTTTTATTTAGTAATTAAAAATAACAAATGTATTCAAACAATTGGGAATAAAATTAACAAAATTAATGTTAACAAGTATTATCCAAAAAAAGGTATGTAATACCTTCATATCCCTATAATATTTAATATCCTAATATACCAAGTGTTGTCCTTTGAGATAACCTAAGGTCGATAAGTTATGCTAAAGCATCTAGAATATTTGTTGTTTTTGAATAGTTGGATGACCAGTGAATAGTTTTCTGAACACATGAATTAAACTTAGAAAGAGCCTTAATAGAAAAAATGGTTGTTCTTTAGATACACATGGTTAATTTGATTTTAAGTGGGGTGGATAAGAAGAATATATAGAAATATAAATGATTTAATATTCAGATAGATTATTTCACCATTTATAAGAAGAAATTATGAAAACTACGTTTTCATAGTCAACAAGATATAATCAAGTCATAACAGAAACCTTATGTAATTTAAATTTCCACAGGAATTTACAATAACATATAGTCTTGTAAATTAATCTCTTAGTTAAACTACAACTTCACAACGGATCAAAAACGAAACTGAGATTCAATTAAATTTTCAATCGGATAACTGTTAATGAATTAAATTATATGAAGAATACATAATGAAAAACACAATGACAACAACTCACATGAATACAAGCCATATGAAGTAAATCCATAATCTTTTATTGTATAAAAAATGCTCCAGCTTATTACAAATATGCCTTATAATTAGCTCAAGGGTGCAACCCCGAATACTTGCATGGAATGAAGTATTTAAACAAAATATAAAAATTACAATAAATGCCTGAGTGACAAGGAAAGCTATAATTTCTCAAAATTAACAAAAAGGAAAGGAATTCGATCCAAAGAAATGAATCTACATGTCCAGCCATGTTTTGATGGAAAATGGTTGTTGAGTGGCCACTATTCTGGTGTTGCACTGAAAAAACTGATCTGTCTTCTATTCCTGATATTCACATAGCTTTTCCCACCGTTCTTGATCTGGGATGGAAATCTTAATTACCCTACGGTAGATTTTATCTACCTCATTATACTTAGCAAAAGTGGGTTTACAGTAAAAATATGTTTTATCTCATGCTGTATAAAACGGATATTTTCAATAGCTTCATAAAACACTTTCTCTATCATAGAACCTTTAATAGAGTACATGGATGCAACCCTTACTATTTATTTAAGTTTCTTCATGTAATCTTCCTTGGGCATTAATTTATCATTTATTACAAACAGTGAGGGTAGACCCTTTTTGTTCAATGCATCAATTCTTGAGAAAAATATGTTGATTACAACCTCAAGAGTGTGACACTTCTCTGTCAACTGCACTACTAAGTTATTTTTTATTAGAACTTTCTTCACCTTGAGAATGGTCTCAGTTCTATCATCTACCCCAAGATCATCTAGTTCACACCTACCTTTGGAATTTATAAATTTTATAATGTTGTTGGTTGTATTAGGCATTTATCCCAGCTAAGTATTTATATCAGCAATTGTCTGGTTTGCCTTTTCCACTAATTCCTTTTGCTCAAAGATGATCTGGATACATGGCTATATTTCACCTATTTCCTCAATGATGTTGTTCCAAATAACTTCTTTGATATTACCAAGAGTATAGCCAATGGAAGCTTCAGTTGTTGATTTATTCCATATTTCTACTTGATTCTGAGCTCTCTGAAGCTCTGTTGCATGAAAAGTGTCATATTTCTTTTGCTGATTCTCCAGAAGTTTTACTTGATCCTGTAACTTCTTAATTTCTTCAATCTGCAAGGTCATATTTTGGAGTGTATTGGCCAACTAGTCTGCAACATATCCTTTACTTGTAGTAGCAGATATAGTTGTAGGAATGGCTGTGATAGGAAGTGCTTCTAAAGGAGCAGTTTGTTTAGCTGACTTCTTGCTTTCTTTAATCAATTTCTCCATCTTCGTTTCCATTTGCTTCAACTGTGTATTCTGTTCTATGATGAGCTTCATCATGTCTTCCTTTTGTGTCTCTGTCTCTTCAATATCCTTAGCTAAAGGATCTTCTGTTGCTGGTAGTTTTAACTTCTTCCTTAAAGCTGCAATATCTGAATTCTTTTTCTTAATCAACTCCTCAGCCGCATTGATGTTTGCAGGATCGTAACCGAATTTTATCACCAAATATTCTGAGGTTTTAATCCTGGTATCTTTGGAAAAAGCTGAAACTTTTTCCATGTTGAGCTGTGAGTGGACATTTGCTAGTGTGACCTGCAATTTGGACAAAGTCATAGCAATGTTAGTTACAATGGAGAAAACCATCTCTCCAGTCTATTTTTGCATCTCCATTTGGTCATCGGGATGTATGTCCTTAACATCAAAGTCAAGAGTGTCTTTTTATAATTTGGTTCTCCTTTGGGCTAAGGAACTTGTGCCTGAAGAAATTCCATTAGGATTTTCCCCTTCTCTGAGTCAAAGGCTGACAATAGCCTGCTTTGGGAACTTGAGGTTTGTTTCCAAAATTCATTTTATGTTTTTATCTTCAAGGCTTCATCTTTTATTTTTATTTCCTTGAAGATGTTCATGGTGCTTTTCTCTATCTTGCTCTAAGTAGATGTACCTATGTGCATAATATGCTACTGCTCTTTTGAGATCATGGAGGTGGTAGGAGACTGTGTAGATTGATCACCTACTAATGAAGATACAAGAGGCTAATTAGGGGTGATGGGAGTTTGTTGCTTTGAATATTTGTTAAGTCTTAGTCTGGAACTAAGCTTAGCCTTATTTATGTACATGCTTTTAAATACCTTATTGAAGATACATGTTTCTAAAGGGAACTCTTCTTCTCTTCTCCTCTTGGTTGTCTTCTCTTGCATTGTAGGTGTCTGCACTATTGAAGAAGAGAATTAATGTTCTTCTGCCTCATGTAATGTATTCTCTATCCACTATGGCCAATTCTTATATTCTTCTATTTCTAGCCTTGGTATGTGAAGATAAGGAGTAGATTTGGTTTCTACCGTTAATATGGAAACTATCCCTAATGGATCATATGACCAAGTGAAACTAAGATCGAACTGAATTTTCTTCAACAATTGGCCTGCCTCTGCTCCTGATTTCCTGTTGTTGCAAATGAATGGACCAACCCACATTTTTATCTTAAAATGAGACGTTTTCTTGGCAGAAAAAAAATGGACTTGATCCATGTTGATCATCTTCCTCATGTATTCTAAGGCAAAAATCCTCATTGGGAGGAATTTTGGCAACTTATATGGTTGCAACTCACATCCAAAAATCCTTATCTCTATGTAATTTTCATATAAGTACCAACCTCCTATTTTTATCTGTTCTGACAGGTGCAAAATCTTTTTGATTTATTCACTAATCCTTGGTTCTTTTCTGTTGCTTAGAGGGCCTATAGTTGGGTGGGAAAACATCTCAGTGAAATGTTTATATGTGAACTCATTATGATCTTTCATAACCAGGGTGGTTAAGAAAATGATCGACTGCTGGTTTCCTTTTTCATTCAACTTCTGCAATGATAAGTTCATGTTGTCCCCCTGAAAATATAGGAACATGTAGACTAAGACAAAGGTATATTTAAATACCTCCTCTGTGTCAAAATTTACCAACTATTGATGAATAGAATCTGCAAGGAAATGACTGAAATTGAACACAATTGAGGGCTTATTATTGTTAGAAAAGATTGAAAAAAATCCTACAATGGCCCCATCTACATATTGGTCAAAGTAGTATCCAAGAAGGTAAGATATAAAAATGATTATCTGCTTGGTTCTCTCAGGGAATATGGATGAGGGATAGGGATGATTTTTATTTGGTAATGAATCATCGTGTGTTAAGAATAAATCTAGAGTTTGGGATCTCTTAGCAAAGTCTAATTTCTGGTATATTTTAGCCAAAGTTTCATAAGAAAATGGGGTGCTATTGTTGACTGTGCCGGCTTGCATCATTTCATTAATAGCCTGAGGGGTTATGGTGAATAAAACTTGTCCATGAGAATTGGTTATGGCCCTTTGACTTGGGAAATATGAGGCATTCATTTTCTAATGAAATCAAGAGTGATGTGGGTAGGAGGAAAAATATAATGAGGTAAGTTTGACTCCCAAAGATAGATTTCATCTTATTTATCAATGCATTTTTCTTTGAGCCAAAAATACATCTCGAGAAGGTCGAGCTCATAGAGTGTTCATGGATCCTGTAGTCTCTATCAGCCATAGGGATACGGTGAAGGTCTGCAGGAGGAAATATCAGAGGATTGACATTTTCCTCTGGTCCCTTGTCCTTGGGAGGCATGATGGCTAAGGCTGAGAGTGAAAATTGACTGGGAATATAGGAAATTCTCGGACAGACAGAACATTCTGGGCATGGAACAAAAAGAATAATCAAAGTGAGCAGGTAGATGTGTTGCATTGGAAGTTGATAGTGTCGGGTTTTTGGTGAGCAACCTACAATTTAAAACAAGAATTATGTAACATGTGAATAGAGGAAAGAAGGTTTATATAGAAATTGATATTTTTCGTTTGTGGCACGAGTCAACATTTAAGAAGATTGAATGCTTGACGAACTGATTATGGAGGGAATTAATGTGATTTGATGAGGTTAAAGGGCGAATGAGGTGAACGAGTGGATGAGGTGGCAACAGTGGAATGGTGGATGCACAATGGTCAGGTATGTGATAATGGTATTGGGAATCAGCCTTTCAGAGCAGGGGTTGAGTGGTTTCTGATTTCGCTCATGGGGGATCTGAAAGGTTATGGTGCTGCCACATACTGGTGGGATTGGAAATACTAATGAGTTCATGAATGAATAATCTGAGTGTTAGATGTTGAAGGCTGGTGAGTATCCTCTGATACTGCTGGAGGTGCATTTTCTTTTACCACTGTATCTGTATCAATGATATCAATTGTTTCCACTTGTTCAGTTATAGGATTTAATTTGGTATTCTTCCTGTACATCAGTTTGAATTTTGTTTCAGTGGTAGTTTTAGCTAAGTATGATCCTTCTTCTCTGACTCTTTTAGAGTTCCTATCCTGTGGGGCTGGAGTTTTCAAGATGGAACTAGTATCACCTTTCTTCTCTACCTCTTTCAAAGTGTTCTCCAACCATTGAGACTGATTGGAGTACTTATCAATGTCTGGATTGGATTCATGTATATAAGGAGTTAATTTTTATTTGAATCTTAACTTGCTTATAACTCCTAAAGGATCATAATACCATTGGAAAATTTGTCTGGGTTGTTTAAATTATGTAAGCAATTTTTATCCAAACTGTGCCATTGACAGGTCTCTCCTAAACCAGAGACTCAGAAAGAATCCAAAGCCTTGGACAGAAGCCCATACTGATTCAATCAGACAGATCAAGGCCAAGGTGAGGAAACTCCCTATTCTACATGTTGCAGAAGATGGATATTTCAAAATTGTAGAATCAAATGCCAGTAATATTGGTTGGGGAGGTGTGCTGAAATAGAGACCTACTGACAAAAGTATGAAAGAAGAAGAAAAGGTTGTGCAGTATGCATCCAGAACATGGAGTAAAGCTGAAATAAATTACTCCACAATAGAACAAGAAGTAAAAGCTGCATGGAACTGTGTCAGTAAGTTCTCTATTCATTTAGCTAATAAATTATTTTTGCTAAGGACTGATGCTAAAGCCTTAGACAAAGTTTTGAATAAAACAATCAAGAACCATGAAGATGCTAAATTTGCAAGATGGAAAGCTTTGTTTGCTAATTTTGACTTTAAGGTCGAGCATATTAAGGGAATTGATAATTCTCTGCCAGACTTTCTCAGCAGAGAATTCATCCAGCATCAAGAACAGGAAGAAGAAGAAGAAAATCATAACCATGTTATGGTTATCATCACAGAATGGGATCATGCACAACAAAAAGAGACGCTCAGGTCTATTTCAGATAATGAATCATGGGCTGTGTACAAAGAGAAATGGAGGCCTACATGGCAACTCCGAAACACAAAAGTACTTGATGCAAATCTGCAGAGCCACACTGATATTATGCATCTTGTACTTGAAAGGCGGGTCTACCCCAAAGGAAATAAGTGGATAGATGACATGATATATTCCACAAGTATGACCTCCTCCTATGAAGCAGAAAGATCCCTCTCGCAAGATTTTTGTGATCTGTCAGTCATTTTTACTGGTGGAAGTGACAGAACAAGAATCTACTATAAGTCTTATACAATCAACCAGACAAGGTGGCCCGGAGAGTATACTGGAGGAAGATACCAGACATGGCCAGGTAATAATCCTGACTTGATTTTTCCTGACACAGTTTACAATTTTGCAGGATACAAGAAACTATGGTGGGATCTGCTAAATAAGGATGGGCGCGGTGAAACTCACCACACCAAGCTCAGATTTGGACCTACCTGGATAAAAAAATCCCACTATGCTTGCCCCTGGACATGTGATTCGTGGTTTGATTATGGATTAAGTGCATATGGCATGGATCTAGTCTATTATGAATCATATTTCCAAAATCAATGTAATGATTGTCTAGAAAGCACTTGGGGAGAATGCTTTCATAGTCCATGTCAAACAGTCCGTGACTTGAGCCAACTTGAATATAAACTTGTAAATCCCATATTGAATTGCTACAAGAAAAGGCAATTACAATGGTTGGTTCTAACCAAAGTAAAACATCAGATCATTTTAAACAAACCCATGATAGTCAGAAGAATTTATACTAAGGCATGGGACGATGATCTGTATCCAAGACTCCAGTTTCCCGGTATTACTATCCTTGATCAGACTGAAACCAGTACAAGCAGTTCTAGTGGGCTCCGCTAAAACAAAAGTATCCATAGTGTATTGATACCCAGTCACGGGTCTACAGTGATAGGTCTTTTCCCGAGGGCTTTTCACCTGTCTGAAAAGCATCCTCTTTGTATATAATTATTCTGTTTCCTCGTGCACCTTGTACAGAAAAGGCATCCACAGTGTAATGAACACACACTTCACATGTTAGTGTCGGATGGACGAATCTCGGTGCGGATGTCACTTCGGTGTTACCCGAAAACCATGATTCTCCTCCACGTGTCAATAATCCGACGGACCGAACGAATGTTTGTCCTCCCTCTTTTCCTATATAAGGAGGGTTAAGACTCATTGTTTGGCATTCGCATTCGGAGAGTCTAGAGTCTAGAGTCATTTGAGTTTTGAGTCTAAGTCGAGCCGAAGCTCCCTGCTCTGCATCTGCGTGAAGTTTCGCGATCTGCTTGCATCACGGTGCTAAGACTCAAGTCCATAGGTGATCAGAGAAGTCTGCGTGTCTATGTGCTCGGCATAGGCAAGAACCTAAAGTGGCCTAATCATAGATTGAGTCTGCATATTGTTCATTTGTGTGTTTTGAGTAACAGAACTCTGAGACAGAGTCTGCACGTTGGCCAGGAAGCCTCCAGTAGCGCTTACTCTTTATGAGTAGCTAAAGTCTGGTAAAAGCCACTGCAGTCTATCTCTGGAAAGAGATCTGAGTCCATAAGTCTGTAATCTGATTGTAAAATCATTCTGAATATCAATAAAGAGAGAAATATTTGTTCCGCATGAGAAGAACTGTAACTCTGAGCTTTATGAATGTCCACTGAAGTAGTATTGTTTTCTTTTTGATCGCCGAAAGTTCGCCAGATGTTCGCGAAATCACCGAGGGACACGGAGTAGGCCAGAAAAGGCGAGAGAAGCCGTAGTGAGAGCCGAAAGAAGTGTGAACATGATATTAGGTTCATGTATGGGTTCGCATAGGGTTTCTTAAAGAAGCAAGAAGAAACTCAGTGAGCCAGTCTGCCTGTTGAGTAGTTTGCAGTGCAAACCTGTGTGAGAGGTCCCTGCAGTAAAATTGGTATTAGAGCGAGTACAATGTTGTCAAATGGTTCGTGAAAAGGTCAGTTCTTATATTCATTCTCTCTTTATTTTTTGAGACAAAAATGGACCCATTCAGAAAATCAGTATCCTTCAGAGAACTTGAAGAGCAAGATAAAGCTCCACAAGATCCTCTCAGGGATATGTTTGCATCTAGTAGTAGTCGAGTCATAAATGAGTCAGAGCATTTGTACGAAGCCTCTCACACAGGTTTGCACTGCAAACTGCTCAACAGGCAGAATGGCTCACTGAGTTTCTTCTTGCTTCTTTAAGAGACCCTATGTGAACCCATACATGAACCTACTATCATGTTCACACTTCTTTCGGCTCTCACTGTGGCTTCTCTCGCATTTTCTGGCCTACTCCATGTCCCTCGGTGATTTCGCGAACATCTGGCGAACTTTCGGCGATAAAAAAGAAAACAATACTACTTCAGTGGACATTCATAAAGCTCAGAGTTACAGTTCTTCTCATGCAGAACAAATATTTCTCTCTTTATTGATATTCAGAATGATTTTACAATCAGATTACAGACTTATGGACTCAGATCTCTTTCCAAAGATAGACTGCAGTGGCTTTTACCAGACTTTAGCTACTCATAAAGAGTAAGCGCTACTGGAGGCTTCCTGACCAACGTGCAGACTCTGTCTCAGAGTTTTGTTACTCAAAACACACAAATGAACAATATACAGACTCAATCTATGATCAGGCCACTTTAGGTTCTTACCTATGTCGAGCACATAGACACGCAGACTTCTCTGATCACCTATGGACTTGAGTCTTAGCACCGTGATGCAAGCAGATCGTGAAAATTCTCGCAGATGCAGAGCAGGGAGCTTCGGCTCGACTTAGACTCAAAACTCAAATGACTCTAGACTCTAGACTATCCGAATGTGAATGCCAAACAATGAGCCTTAACCCTCCTTATATAGGAAAAGAGGGAGGACAAACATTCGTTCGGTCCGTCGGATTATTGACACGTGGAGGAGAATCATGGCTTTCGGGTAACACCGAAGTGACATCCGCACCGAGATTCGTCCATCCGACACTAACATGTGAAGTGTGTGTTCATTACACTGTGGATGCCTTTTCTGTACAAGGCCCATGAGGAAATGGAATAATTATATACAGAGAGGATGCTTTTCGGACAGGTGAAAAGCCCTCGGGAAAAGACCTGTCACTATAGATCCGTGACTGGGTATCAATACACTATGGATACTTTTGTTTTAGTGGAGCCCACTAGAACCACTTGTACTGGTTTTAGTCTGATCAAGGATAGTAATACCGGGAAACCGGAGTCTTGGATACAGATCATCGTCCCATGCCTTAGTATAAATTCTTCTGACTATCATGGGTTTGTTTAAAATGATCTGATGTTTTAATTTGGTTAGAACCAACCATTGTAATTGCCTTTTCTTGTAGCAATTCAATATGGGATTCACAAGTTTATATTCAAGTTGGCTCAAGTCACAGACTGTTTGACATGGACTGTGAAAGCATTCTCCCCAAGTGCTTTCTAGACAATCATTGCATTGACTTTGGAAATATGATTCATAATAAATTGGATCCATAACATATGCGCTTAATCCATAATCAAACCACCAATCACATGTCCAGGGGCAAGCATAGTGGGATTGGTTTATCCAGGTAGGTCCAAATCTGAGCTTGGTGTGGTGAGTTTCACCGCACCCATCCTTATTTGGTAGATCCCACCATAGTTGCTTGTATCCTGCAAAATTGTAAACTGTGTCAGGAAAAATCAAGTCAGGATTATTACCTGGCCATGTCTGGTATCTTCCTCCAGTATACTCTCCGGGCCACCTTGTCCGGTTGATTGTATAAGACTAATAGTAGATTCTTGTTCTGTCACTTCCACCAGTACAAATGACTGACATATCACAAAAATCTTGCGAGAGGGATCTTTCTGCTTCATAGGAGGAGGTCATACTTGTGGAATATATCATGTCATGTATCCACTTATTTCCTTTGGGGTAGACCCGCCTTTCAGGTACAAGATGCATAATATCAGCGTGGCTCTGTAGATTTGCATCAAGTACTTTTGTGTTTCGGAGTTGCCATGTAGGCCTCCATTTCTCTTTGTACACAGCCCATGATTCATTATCTGAAATAGACCTAGTGTTTGTCCCTAGGAGTCAAAACATCATCGAAAATGGATTAGCTTGTCTGGCTAGTTCCTACCCTAAGACTACAAATGACCAGCAAATCATCATACAATCCAAATTGAGACCTGCGGTGCTGGACAACGAAAAATATTGGCAAGTCTTTGAGGGTGATAAACAAATTGAAGATTTTTTGATAGGTAAGAATGAGTTTGAGTTTTCTGATTCAGACTCTATGTCTAGTGATAACTGCCTAAGTGAGGAACCCTCAGATGAGGAAGAACCACCCCGTAACATAGAAATAAACACTTTAAACGAACAAATTGGAAATTCAAACGGAAATTGCGAAAACACGGAAAACGAAGAAGTTGAAGTGCTGCAGGCCAAAGATAAGAACATACCTCGAGGTCTGGCGTCGTTAGAAGATCTTTTTAACTTCGATGATGTAGCAAAAAATCCTACCATCGAGCACGCGGACTCTGACGTTGAAGAATGCAACATAGGCACAAAAGATAATCCCAAAATGATTAAATTGACTAAGTCTCTTCCTACGAAAATGAAAAATAAATACATTGACCTTTTAAAATAATTTATTGATGTGTTTTCTTGGAGCTACGAAGACCTAAAGGCTTATGACACGAACATCATACAACATAAAATACCTTTAAAAGAAAATCAGAAACCCTTCAGGCAGAAAATTCGTAGAATAAACCCAAAACAATTGCCTGCAGTCGAAAAGGAGATTAAAAAGATGTATGAGGCAGGCATAATAGTTCCTGTGAGGTTCTCTGATTGGGTATCGAACTTGGTGGCTGTGAGAAATAAAATAGGTGAGATCAGATTATGTATAGACTTCAGAAATCTTAATAGAGCCTCACTTAAAGACAATTACCCTTTGCCGAAAATGGAACACATTCTACAGCGGGTAGTAGGCTCAAAAAGGATTTCTCTGTTAGATGGTTTTTCAAGATACAACCAAGTTTTAGTACTCCCAGAAGATCAGCTAAAGATAGCTTTTACCACTCCATGGGGCACTTTTATGTATGTAAAAATTCCCTTTGGACTAATGAACGCTGGTGCAACCTTCCAAAGAGCAATGGATATAGCTTTTTCAGATGAGATAGGACACTTCATTTTTATTTACTTGGATGAAATAACAGTCTATTCCAAGACTGAAGAAGAACACCTAAAACATCTGAGAAAAGTGTTTGAAAAATGTAGAAGGTTTGGTCTGTCATTAAATCCTAAAAATATTGTATTTGGGCTGCAAGAAGGAAAGCTTATTGGCCACATTATATCTGAAAAGGGAATTAGGATAGACCCACAAAGAGTTGAGGGAATACTACATATCACACACCCAAGAAACATCAAAGAATTACAGTCCTTCATTGGGAAAATTAACTTCCTTAGGAGGTTTATTCCCAACCTAGCTGAACACCTTAGGAATATGACTAACATGCTGAAGAAAGGTGTAGGAGTTAAATGCACTGTTGGAGCTAAATAATCTTTTGAATTAGTAAAACTTGCACTCACCCAAGCTCCTGTTCTGATTAGCCCTGATTTCTCAAAAGACTTCTTGATATTTTCATTTTCCTCTGAGCATACAGTAGCTGCAGTCCTACTGCAGAAAAATCCAGAGGGAATGGAACAGCCAATTGCCTTTTTCAGCAAAGCACTAAGGGATGCACCCTTGAAATACAACATAATGGAAAAACAGTCCTATGCCTTAGTCAAGGCCTTAAAGGACTTTAGGGTGTACATATTGCATTCCCACACCATAGCTTATGTGCCCAACATAGTAGTCAAATATATACTGTCCCAAAACCCAGATGGGAAGAGGGGCAAATGGATTGCTGTGATTTTAGAATATGATATTGAGATAAAACCCACCAAACTGATCAAAGGATAGGGCTTAGCTAAATTAATGGCTGAATCAAATCTACAAGCCCTTGAAATTAACATGGTAAATGCCTTGGATGAGCAGGAAGGACTACCTGACCCCACTGTTGAGGATAAGTTTCAGAACTCCCCTTGGTACTCTGATATCCTTTATGTGCTCACCAACCTCAATGCTCCACCTGAACTGTCAAATACCAAGGCCAGATTCCTAAAACTAAAAGCCAGAAGCTATTGCATTCTGAATGAAAAATTATATTTGAAAAATCCAAATGGCCTATTGCTTAAATGTTTGCTTGAGTCTAAAACAGAAAGGATTAAACAAGAATTCCATGCAGGAGAGTGTGGAGGCCACCTGAACTGGAAGGCAACTGCAAAAAAAATACTCAGAGCTGGTTACTACTGGCCTACACTCTTCAATGACATCCATAAGATTATAGTTGCCTGTCATAAATTCCAGATCTTTGAAGGTAGAAGAAAACTCCTCCCCCTCCCTTTACAACCCATCATTGTTGAAGGTCCTTTTATGCAATGGGGCCTAGATTTCATAGGAGAAATTCACCCTGCTTCTTCTGCACAACACAAATGGATCTTAACAGCCACAAAATACTTCACTAAGTGGATAGAGGCCATACCTACTAGGAATGCCACATATTCAATCATCATTAGGTTCCTAGAAGGTCATATCCTCTCTCGGTTTGGCTGCCCAAGGAAAATAATCACCAATAATGCTGTTGCTTTTGGATCCAAGAAAATGGTTGATTTTTGTCACAGGAATCAAATAGCGCTTGGTCATTCAACTGCCTATTACCCACAAGGTAATGGCTTAGCTGAATCATCAAACAAGAGCCTAGTGGCCATCATCAAAAAGCTGCTGGAAGAGAAAAAAAATTCACGGCATAACAAGTTAGTGCATGCCTTGTGGGCTGACAGGCTTACAACAAAGAAGTCCATTGGCATGTCACCATACCAGATTGTCTATGGAACAGAAGCGGTTTTTCCTACCAGTCTTGGAGTACCAGTAATCAAACTTGTCCTAGAGATCCAGACAGAAGAGGACAGTATGGTGAGGAGGATAAACCAAACAATTCATCTCCAGCAGACAAGGGAAGAGGTCTATAATAGAGCTATCAAAGTTCAGGAGAACATAAAGAAGTTGTTTGACAAGAGAACCACAGCTGCTGATTTCAAAATTGGAGATAAAGTTCTGAAGTGGGGCTCAAGGAGAGAGGACAAAGGTAAGCATGGCAAGTTCGATAGTTTGTGGCAGGGTCCATACATCATCCAGGCCACTGTGGGTCCAAATGCCTTCTTCCTACAATAATTAGATGGTACAGAGCTGTTTGGGGGTCCTGTCAATGGCAGGATGCTCAAACACTACTTCTGTTGATTTCCGATTTCCAGTTTCCATTTCCATTGTACATACTATTACAGTTTTTGATTTCAAATAAAAGAGAAAAATGTTCCAAAAAACAGAGAGAAAGGAGAGGTTCAGACATGCTCAAAACATGAACCTCTGAAGTGCAAAAGATTGGCTCTAATATGATCAAAACCTGAGCCAGAGGAAGTAGAATAGCTGGTCCTAACATGCTCAAAATCTGGACTAGCAAAGAAGAAAGAAGAATCAGCTCTAACATGCCCAAAACTAGAGCTGATTGAAGAAGAAAGAGTGACTCTAACAAGCCCAAAACTTGAGTCACAAAAAGAAAGAAGGATGCTTCAAGATTTCAGATTTCAAGCCTTCAAAGTTTTGTTTCAGTTTTCTGCAAATTTCTGTCCATGTGCAACTGTCTTTATGCCTTGGATCTATAGCAAACTAGACTGTCTAATCCTAGGTTGTCTGTTTTTAAATTTCTGTTGTAGAATGCAGAGAAGAAATCTGCTGGACAATTTAATCCCAGCAGATATTAGATTAGGTAGAGAAACATTTGAGACCAACAGTCTAATCTGGTCTCATGGAGCAATAACGGTAGATTTAGAATAGGTTTATTTTCTGTTATAAAAATAAATGAGGTAAAGGGTCTGCTAGTTCAAATGCACCCTAGAAGAAAAAATGCTAGGATTGTAGGATGGGTAGGTAGATTGTTTGGGAATGTTTATGCTAATCTATCATGTTTGTGGTAGTTGAAAATCAAAGAAGAAGGTGGCTCAAGCAGCAGGCATCTAGCCTACACCAAAGATTATTTTCTGAATTCTTGACTCCTTCAAGAAGAAGCCATCCCCATGTGGAGCCACTGTTAGCCCCCCATAAAATCCTTGACAAGCAAGCAAGGGGCTAATTTGTTCTATGAGCCTTCAAGGAATGCATTTCCCTTGAAAACACATCATCCTTGAAGCCTTTTATGTTCCCTACCTTTGACTGTTTCCCCTCTGCTGTTCTTGAGTCAATAAGCCTCACTGATTGCAAAACATTGTGCTCCAAAAGGCCTTTACTTGCCTCTTGTATCTATGCAGAACTCTCCATTTTGCCCCCTTTTTCCCTTTTTAAAAGTCCCCTTTTCATCCCCAAATTTGTCCCTTAGTTCTCCTAAATTCCCCCAAAATCCCCTTTAAATTCTTCCCTTACCCTTTGTTTGGCCATTTTCCCCTTTTATCCCCCTATCGTTACCTTTTCCTAGCTTTGGAAAACGTTAAAAATGGCCAAAAAACTCACTTTGCCACATTATAATAGGGCCTAGCCCCTTTTCCGCCAGCCCCCAACCACTTCCCCATGTGACCCGCACCCGGGACCAAGCGTTTAAGCCCCGAGAGCTCATCACAATCGGAGCCATCGAGCGGGCCTTTTCCTTTGTTACATTGAAAAATCCTGATGCGATGGGTTTTCATTTACAAGTCCCGCGACGAATTCAATACCATTGATCTATCACGAAGATCCAACGGTCGGGCGCCAATCGCACTCCCCGCCTGATTGCAATTAGAACTTCCAGTGGTGCCGCCCCTTGTGTTCCCCGATTGCGATCTCCTGACTACATTCTCCACCGTCGATCTCCCTGCCGGATCGGACGATACAGTGCTAATTGCACTCCCCGCCCAATCGCAATCGGAAATTCCAATCGCTGCCACCTTCTGCCCTTTGCGATTGCGATCCCCCGATCAAATCTCCGTCGTTGATTCCCCCCGTTGATCCAATGGTCATCGCTTTCCCGTTCCAATCGCATCGCACATTCCAATCGCATCGCAAATTCCAATTGCAATCGCAAATTATAAAATGTGCATCCATCCGCCTTCCCCGATTGCGATCTCCTGATGCAATCATAGCCGTCGATCTCCTCCTGAGATCTGACGGTTCAGAACTAATCACCCTCCACCCATGCCGGGTCCCACCTCATACGTTCATTTCCATTGCATTTTGTGCATTTCCTTTGCATTTCCACCAAAGTCTAAACTTTCGCATTTTTCATTAAACTTTAATGAATCGCCCTCCGCCCACGACTGGGTCCCACCATACATGCGTTTCATTACATTTTCATTCATTTTAATGTGTTTCACCCACTTTCATATACCATTTCGTTGATTAATCTCCGCCGTCGATCCCACCACCAGATCGTGATCGAACGGCTCACAAGCATTACTCCACCAAAAACCCTATTATTCACCGTTTACGCCATATCACTGCATTCTTCACCATTGTTCCATTTGAAACCGCCATTTATACCACCACTGCACCACCTCTTCATGAGTCTCCACTCCATCCTCCCTCCCATACATTTGATTTCTTAACTCAGTTGTGGGTTTTGTAGGGTATGAGTGGTGAAATGCCACCATGGCCCATAGTCATTGTTAAAGCGGCACAAAACCAAAGAAAGATATTTTTAGAGTTTAAAGGTATAGAGAAGAACTCGGGAGGATATTTGAACGCAATTTTCAGTAAAAATACAGAGTTTGATCGTGAAAAGTCCTTCTCGGTGCCATCAAAGCCCAGATTTTACAATCAGAGGCAAACATGGAAGCGGCAAAGAGTATCAGTGGGAAAAAATGAGTGTTCGAGGCCTGTCATTGAAGATTTCGAGCCTAATCCATTGATTTGAAGGCAGAATACCAGGTCAAAGAGGTCATGGGCAATACTATCAAGGTTTCACATCAGCAGACTGTTTGTTCCCTAAAGGACCAAGCGCCCATATTGTTTCTTGTATCTACCGTGTTCCTGAAGAAGTTTCCGCCCTGACCGCAGTCCAAAGCTACCAGAGCATTTGTTTCACAAGTATGGCAGACTATTCTGTCATTTATTCACTCTTTTGTTTATTCACCAGAGTACTACACAGTACTGCAGCCAGAGTACATCAGAGTCATACCAAAGTAATTGGAAGACTAAAGAAGATCACTCTTTCGTTCCAAAAGGTACCAGAGATAAATGCAGAGAATTTAAAACAGAATGGGCTTCGACCCTCTCTTTCTTTTCTGAGTTTTAATGTTTCATTTAGTGCTTCACCTGCCTCCTCGGCTCATCTTTCTGTTATAAAACTCATAAGAAAAGTATTGTAAAGGTTGTTTATTGGATATTAGTTGAATGCAAGTTGTTTCTCTTGAGACAAGTTCTCTGTGTAAGATTGTAAGATAGGTTGAGGAAGGTTCATCAGGGTAAACATTAAGCTGTAAGTTATGTTGTACTTGACTGGTGTTGCTCTTAATATGACAAGCACATTTCTTTGGATCCTGATCTAAATTTGTGGTGATTTTTTTCTGTCTCTGTGTGTTATTTCATTTCATTTCATTTCTTCTGGCTTGCATCATAAATCTGGCATAGGATTTGCCCTTGTTAGGCACCCTATGTTTCTGCTCTCCTTGCCTTGATGTTTTCTGCTAAATGTGTTATCTAATAATTAGTTTCAGTTAATCTAACCAGCGTAGTGGATGTTATTTCCTGCTAGCTAATGTATGAATTGATGGATCTGCTTCTTAGATGTTCTTGTTAGGATTTAATTGAAATAATTGGGAACACTAGGAGGTCAAGAACTCTATATTTATCTCACTAGGATCCTTTTCAATTGGTTAAACCTTTCTAAGTTCCCTCAAGTCACTCTTTTTCCCTCCTATGAGAGTTGCCTCTGAGTATGTCCAAGTAGGTCTGGAGTTAAATAACCTCTGGCCTGATCTATAGACAGAAATTGGTATCCTCTCCTTATTGTTCCATTCCACCAATCATTTTAGGATCCAATGCTTTAGATGACTAGCCCAACTGAAAGCCTGCATGTTGAGCAGCAAGTAAACCCTTTCCTGACTCCATTGCCCAATGGTCTTGATGTCCTATGATTTATTTCTCCTTTGCCTAGAATCCTCTTTGCTCATCCTTGTTTCGTATTGAACCCTTCCTTCCTGATTCCCAACAACCAAACTCAAAATCAAACAAACAAACCCTGTGCCCATAACTAGCCTAATATCTTAACCTTTGAGCCTCAAAGACATATACCTTTGACTATCATAGAGAGATCCCTCTCTGGACCTAGGAGGGCTAGATCCTGAGGTCTTAAAGTGGTTCTGATGTTGTCTCATCTTTTGGTCTTGCCAACCTGGCCAAAACATGGGAACCCCAACAGTGCTAAGGCATGCCAAGATGTGAAAGGGTGTGACAATACATGCCAGGGAATATCAAGGCAACAAAAAGGATAAACAAGCTAACCTACAATCAAATGGACATGTAAGAGGGTTAATAAGTCATCAATTTACCTTTTACATGAGGAGCATGCTAGGCACACCAACACTAGGTGGAATTAGGTGCCAAGTGCCAAGTGTTAGTGCATTTTAAGTACCAAATCATCCTCTATTACTTCTCATGTACTTTCTGTTAGTTCCCAAATCCACCTTAGGCTGAAATAAGGCAGAAGAAGGACAACACCAAACCACGCTCAGCCTCGTAGCTAGCCCTACGAGGATAGGTGAGGGCTCTCTCCGGGTCAATCTCAATAAAATTATTCAAAGGGGTTTGAGATGACTAAAACAACAACTTATTTTAGGCTAGATAAACAAATAGGAGGGTTTGATTTTGATTTTTAGAGGTTTTTGTTGGAAAAAGGGAAAAACAATTTTTGGGCTTGGGGATGAGGCCAAATTCTTGCAGAGTTCAAGTTGGGGCAGGGTAGGCAATGACTTTGATGTCTTAGATCAAATGAATGAATATAAAAGACTGCTGAGAAGCTGAGGAGGGCAAGAAAGTGCAAGGATCCTCTTCAAACTGACGAAGAACATAAAAAAACTAAACAAAAGCTTAAGGCAGAGCACCAGCAAATCAATGAATTCTACCTCAATTACTCATTTGTTTAATTCAGAAGCATAGAGAAGGATGGCATACATATAACATTAATGAAACTTACATTTACATGGAGAAAAACATCATCAAAACTCAGAAGCCACAAGGATCCCAACAAGTGCTGCAAAACTTTGGTCTTTCCTTTGCCAAAAATCTGAAATGAATGTACAATGAGGTGCCAAACGTTTCCCAAGTATCCAACCCTGAAAATGTATCAGAAAATACAATATATAGACCATCCTAACCCAATCCCATGCCTCTAGGGGTTGAGCTCATTGCATTTAGAAAACACTGATGATTTGGTCCTAGTTGACTTGGTCAACTGATCCAACCTCTTTCACACTTAAGTGTTCTTATGAAAGTGGCTCAGATGTAGCTTTGTTCACATTGAGCATTGAATTATTTGCTGATTTAGGAGTTTTATTGATCCTCCTTTACAATTTTATTCACAAAAATAGGAAGCAAAACAAAATTGAATATTCCTATTAGCTTGGGCTAATTAGGAATATTACAGCTTAGTACAATAGCCTCGTACCTATGAAAACATTGTTAAAAACAAACACACCTGCCTTTTAATTTGCATCAACATTGCATTATGCAAATCTTCATATAAATTGTGTTGTTCCTGGTGATAAATTTTAATGCCTGGATCTCCTACTTACAACTGTCTATCACTCTCTCCTTTTATTCTATGCACTACTCCAGAGGTACAAGACCAAAGGTTGACTGGAACATCAGAAACTTGGAGTTATTTAAGACGACATCAACCTCTCCTTCGAACTTGAATCAAATTTTAAAAGCTTCCTGAGCCTTTTCCTCTAAGGCTCTAGCCCTCTCGAGACATTTCCAAGCTTCATAACAACAGATTATTTTATCCAAGTCGTTGAGTTGAGGAATGTCTACCCCCTCATCAGGATACTGTATTTTCCATTGAATGATGTCATCTAGAATATTTAGAATACTCTCTAATTCTTCCTTGACATGACCCATCCTCTTTATATAATCATCAAAATTAGGAGTTTTATCTTTGTTTCCCTAAATGCTCCTGTAGAATTATTTCTCAAGCATACTCAGTTCTTCTTGGATCTCAAGTGATTTCCCTTTGAACTCTTTAACTGAGTCTAGTTAACCTTAGTGTTAGAATTCTAGCTCTATAATTCTTCACTTAGCAACACTGAGTTCCAACTGAGCATCATAGACCTTTCTCTTTAGCTTGGAAACATTATCACCTGTTGCTTGGGCCATGGTAATACTGGCATCTGGAATCATCTCTAGATCAACTTTTGTTTCATGAATGAGAAAATCCTTAGTGAAAATATCTCTCCCAACCTTATCCTTTTTGGAAACTATCATGCTGTCTTTGTTCTTCTTGTATTCATAATGAATGTTTTCAATACCACTACTGGGTCAGCCATGGTCATGGGGAAAACATTCTCCTTCTCCATTTCTTCAATCTGACATGGTTCCACTGGAGATTAAGGATTGGGGTTTAACTTTGGAGATGATGGAATATCAAGGTGTTCAATCCATTTCTCTTTCCACATAGCTTATTCCTTCTTATTTTGGAAATCCTCATCTCTTTTTCTCTGAAGATCTTCATCTCTTTTCTTTTGTTTTTCCCTCTGTTTGATTCTTTGTTCAGTTTCCAAAGCAATTGTTTCACTAGGTCATATTGTTCCGCTTTCCTTCTCTATTATTTTGCCTCCTTTGCTGCTTTCTCTTCCTCAATCCTCCTCTCAAGTCTCTCTGGTTCTTTCTACAATGCTTCCTTCATCTCCTTCACCTGTTCCAACGACCTCTGGATATTTTCAACTTCTTCCTAGAGGTTGAGAATAGGTGAAGCATGGGTATTTTCGGCCTACTTCTAAGGTCATTGAGTTAACTTTTATTTAACCTTAGATGGATAAATAAGTCTCTTGGAGATTTACTCATCAGTATCCCTCTCATGAGTATAAGACCACATCTGGTTGGCAACAACACAATGACTAATAATCACAACTTCAGGATCATGTCTCCTAAATCTTATCTCTCCAAAATGATATGATTCAATTTCATTGGCCTCCTTCATGGCTTGGATGGTGCCATCAAATCCATAGTATCTGATCTTGATATGAAACTTAGGACATATTGATCTCTTTTCTCTCTTAAGAGTACCTATCAGTCGACAAGAAAATTTCTGATATAATATTTCCAACAGAATCACTCTATCCAAAGCATATAAAGGTAGCATATGAGGAGCTCATGATGCACCATATGGCATAAACTCTAATGTAGATTCCCTGATCATAAAAATACCAGTCTCCAATTCCTCCTACGACTGCCTATTCTTATTCTGAGAGACATGGGCACTCTTTATCAAATAACAAAGAGTACACCGGAGAAATAAAATGGTTGAATATTATTGTAATCTATGATTTATTCTTGTAATCCCATAAGAGCTTGCATTGAACATGTGCTAGAGGAAAATACTTGGACCATTTCTATTCTAGTTTCGGAAATTCATTTTCTGAATAGATGGAGTCCAAAAGGTAGCTGGAGATAAAGAAACTAGTAGGCTTGGCACTCTTCACTTCCCTGAAAGCTTTATATAATGAAGTGGACATGATTGCACTCCAATTGAATGCTGACCCATGAGTATAAAATTCATTCAACATAGCCACCCATGATTCATGAAACATGGTGCCATCCTTTTCTCCATATAGTCTGGCCAACATTAACATGACTATTCTGAAATAATGCTTTAATCTAGTAGTTGGATACACCTTTCATATCTTGGGCTTAAATATTTTAGTGTAAAACCACCATTTTTTAGTATCATGCTAGGAGGTACCTCATCCATACCCCTTTTCACCCATGCCTCATATAGAAATACTTTAGGCTCTGGGAGGAACTTTCTTGACAATATGTTGAAGGTCTGGTAGCCTCCAACTGAGCTTTGGTGTTGGTTTAGGATCCATGTATTGGACAAGTCCACCTAGCCTATGAGCAAGTACATTACCTCCAAAAAAGGAAGAACATGAGATCTGGCAGCAATCCTATGGAGGCCTGATTTGGTCACATTCTTGTAAATGCTGATACTCAGGTCATGTTTAGGATCATTGTGGATGAGTTATGACAAATCCCCTCAGCTGAAAATTTGATAAACTCTTCCCCACTGGAAAGATTTCTCATTACTTATCTTGTATTCTATGTCCCCCATGATTAGAGGATGATGTTCAAGAATCACCACATTTGAATATTTATTTGTTCAAAGTTTATTTGCATCTGTCTTCATCCTTTTGACTTTCTTATCAATGCTTACACTAAATCAATACAAGAAGCTTAATGTTCTATAGGTTGTTCTACTCTATTCATATTACAGATACAGTAAATTCATAATTATACACAATATACTTGTTCTTGATTACACAACAGACTTAGTTGATTAAAAAAACTAGTATTTGACATGGAATTTGATCTACGGGTTGTTTTACATTACTCTATGTAACAAGCAATTGAATTCATTACAAAATAAACATCATGTTTGATTTCACTGTGTATTGGTTTCACTTACCACCTAATGATAACTTATTGTATAAATTATTCCATTTATAACTCCATTGCTTACCCTATTCACATAATAGAAGTAATAAATTTAGCTTTCTCTTGTTTCCATTGTTATAGTAGACTCAACATAAGTAGAACTGTAATCAAATTAGATTTAAGATGTTATGAATACTAATGGTAACCACAGTCAAACATATTGACTTGTATTACATAGATCACAAAGCTTGATCAATACCACTACCTTTTTCTAGCTATATTGACCGGCATTATTCTATAAAAAATGTATTAGGGAAATTATTTTTATGTGCCCTTAGTGTAATTAGGTTACATCTACTTTTACACCGGATACTTAATATTTAGGCATATAACATAACAAAAAAAACAAAACTCTACATGTGTATTCAATGGCAATATGAATGTGCATCTAGTTGGCTTTATAAAACGACCCTCAAAACTTAATATACCCCCTTGACCCATGCCTTTAATAGTACTACTATTGGATAAACCCCAAATTTTACATGCCTTTGCAGGGAGGGAATGACAGAGTAACTAGAAAATATGAACTAGCTCTACAACCTTTTGGTCCTCGATATTTATTTCCTTCATCACTTGCTTAACCCATTACATCAAACACTAGATATAAGGCTGACACTGTTAGAGAAAAAAATCAACATTCACTATGCATACAAGCAAGTTCTACCAAATGAAGCAAGTGTTGATTGAACCAAGTGTAGTAAGGTTAGTAGGTGTAGTTCAGTGTGACTAGCAGGAGTGATAGTGGTATTGGGTGGGATAGCTTGTTTGAAGACTCTTGTTTGTGAGATTTCTTCAAGGAAGTTCTTATTCCCTTCTCCCTCAGAACACTGGTTTCCATGGGGACAAGAAAACTTGTCGAAGCTATGCTGTCTAGGACCACCATACCCACTAGCTCTGAGAAGGTCCTTAAATAAAGGTGTGTGTTTGTGTTATGAAACCATCTCCAAAAATAGAAGAAAAGAGAGATAAACACCTTAGAAATAAGCAAATTCTAGGGGGAAACCTCCTTTACATTACATAAATGAACAATTCTTGGATGATACAAATGACAAAACCTCCTTCTATATATAGGAGTCCATGGGGTCAAAATATAATCCTAGCTGACCTAACAATAATAATGTAAGGGCACAATAATAACAATATTTGGGTTACAGGAGTACAACAATAACAATAAGTGGGCTACACTAACAACGATAAGGGACTACACTATTAATATAGGGCTTGCTTGATGGACATTTTTTTGTATGGTTGTAGCCATAAAAATACCCAGTCTCCTACATCAAAACTTCTCGCGCTGCGATGTTGATCTTCCTGTTGTTTCATTTGATTTTGTGCCAAATTTAGGTTATCCTTTAAGAGATGGAGAACTTCTTGTTGATGCTCGATGTGATCTTCCACTTCTTGAACCTTAGAATTTTCTCTTAAAGATGATGTGATGAATAGTGGATGATATCCATAAAGTGCCATAAATGGGGCCATTTTTGCTACAATATGGAAGGAAGTGTTATACCACCATTCAACGAGAGGTAACCACTTGACCCATTGTGTTTGTTTATCAGATAAAAACAATGAAGATATCCTTCCAAACATTTATTCACTATCACAGTTTGACCATCGGATTGAGGATGATAAGATGAGCTGTAAGCTAGTTGAGTACCCAAACAAGAAAATAATTCTGTCCAAAAATTTCTAGTAAAAATGGGATCTTTGTCGCTTACAATAATATTTGGGTATCCATGTAGATTTTGAATTATTTCCATAAATGTAGTAGCAACTGTAATTGCTTTAAATGGTTGAGATACTGCACAAAAGTGTGCATACTTGCTAAGTCTATCAACTACCACCATGATGACACTCTTTCCTTTGCACTTAGGTAAACCTGTGATATAATCCATTGAAATATCCTCCCAACGTTGACTTGGAATGGATAAAGGTTGTGGAAGACTTGGGGTCTTAATTGTATCAACTTTATTTTGCTGGAAAACCAAACATTCTGCCACAAAATTTTGAATATCTGATTTAAGGCCATCCCAAAAAAATTATTTCTTCACCTTGTGGTAAGTTTTTAAAAATCCCGAGTGTCCTCCTAAATGAAAAGTGTGAAATTCTAAAAGGATATATTTTTTTTAGTTGGGAATTATTACAAAGGTATAAGCGATCTTTGTACCATAAGGAATCATTTTTCCAACTAAATGTATCATATGTACTAGGATCTTGCTGCAAATTTTGAATGAGTGTCTACACTTCTTCGTCCTTCTTCCATTCATCCCTTGCTTCGGGTATCCAATCTCGTTGGATAATAGAAATGGCACAAATCAATTCTTCCACCTCTTCATTCTTTCTTGAGAGTGCATCTGCAACAACATTTAGCTTCCCTTTTTTGTAGATGATCTCAAAGTCATAACCCAACATCTTTGTGACCCATTTTTGTTGCTCTTCTGAAGATATTCTTTGTTCCAAAAAGTGTTTAAGACTATCATGATTGGTTTTTACCTTGAAGTGTCTTCCCATTAGGTAAGGTCACCATTTCTTTAGTGCATGTAGTATTGCTAACATTTCCTTCTCATAGATAGATTTTTGTAAATACTTTCCTTTGATTGGATGACTTTCAAAAGAAATGGGTCTTCCTTCTTGCATTAAAACAACACCAATTCCATTTCCTGAGGCATCACATTCCATAATAAAGGATTTTGTGAAGTCTGGCGTAGATAATACTGGTGCTAGGCACATTGCCTATTTAAGATGTTCAAAGGACTTAGTTGCTTCAGGAGTCCATTAAAATGCATCTTTCTTCAATAACATTGTTAGAGGTGCTGCTATTCTCCCACAATTCTTAACAAAATTGCGATAATACCTTGTTAACCCGAGAAATCCTTGCAACTAATTTATGGTTGTGGGGACTTTCCATTCCTTAATGGCTTTAATTTTGTTATGGTCTACCTTAACACCCTCGTGAGATACAATATGACCCCGATATTCCGCTTCTTGTACTCCAAAGAAACATTTGGATGTTTTTTCATATAATTGTTTCTCCTCCAATAGTTTGAGCACCATATTAACATGTTGAACATGGTCCTTCCAAGACCTGCTGTAGATTAGTATATCATCAAAAAATACTAGCACAAATTTTCTAAGGAAGGGTTTGAAAATGGAATTCATCAACCCTTGAAATGTAGAAGGTGCATTTGTAAGGCCAAAAGGCATAACCAAAAATTGATAATGACCCCCATGAGTTTGAAATGTTGTTTTCAGAATATCTTCAGTCTTCATTCTAATTTAATGATATCCTGAATGAAGATTCAACTTGGTAAAATAAATTGCTCCATGTAATTCATCCCATAGTTCATCAATCACAGAAATGGGAAATTTATCTTTAATAGTGAGCTTATTTAGCTCCCTATAATCTGGAAACATGCATCATGATCCATCCTTATTGTGCACCAATACTACTGGAGCAAAGAAAGAACTCTGACTAGGTTGAATTATACCTACATCTAACATTTCTACAATCATACGTTTAATTTCACCCTTTTGGACATAAGGATATCTATAAGGCCTGATGTTTGGAGGAGCACTTCCTGGAATCAAATGAATAGTATGATCATGATCACGAATAGGTGGGACTCCTTTGGGAGTTTCAAACACCTTGGAATGATTATCCAAGACTTTTTGGAGATATGGAGAAACATATGATTTTGATGTTGGAACATCTAGTGAGCATAATTTTGTAATTACGCCTCGTTGTTATTTCTTCGGAAGATTTTTCATGACATTAGATCTTATTATCTTTCCTGGATTCCATGCGATACCTCGTAATTCTACTTCCTTTTCTTTCAAAAAAAAATTCAAGAAAATTTCTTGAAAATTAAAAGCTACAGTCCCCAAAAATTGTAACCATTGTACTCCTAGTACAACATCAACACCTCCCATTGGAATGGAAAACATTGGACTATTCAATACATGTTCCCCCATGGTTAGCTTGCTATTATGGAATTTTACAGAGAAATTTATAGTTCCTCCATTTGCAACCATCACTTGAAATTATGGTGCTGGGTATAGGAAACAATTCAATTCCTTGGCTACCTTACAATGAATAAAATTATGGGTACTACCCAAATCAATCAAAACTATTACCTTTTTCTTCTTGATATGTCCTTCTATCTTGAGAGTTTGAGGAGTGTTAATTCCTGCCAATGCATTACATGATATGGTCAGACTCATTTTTTCTTATTCTAGAGTTTTTTCCTGGTGTATATCCTCTTCTTTTGAAGTTTCTTGTTCATTTTCTTCCTCCTCTTCACAATCTATGTAAAATAATTTCTTCTCAGCACACTTATGACATTTAGTGTATTTGCTATCACAACTATAGCAAAGGAATTTTGCTCTTTTTTCTTCCAATTGTTGTGGTGTCAACCTTGTAGGTTGTGGAAGTCTAGGAGTAGCAACACTTCCATCTTTATAGATGTGAGTGGTAGGCTTCCTTGTCGCCATAATTTTACATTCAATTTTTCTTGCCAACCTGAATTCCTTCTCCAATGAATCAGGTTCCCAAACACGAACCTCATGTTGGATGTTATCCTTTAAAGTCCTTATGAAGACATCAATCTTGTGTTCCTCTGGAATATCAATTACCCTTATATTCATTTTTTGGAATTCCTCAATGGTCTCCACCACTGAACCCTTTTGTTTGAGATTTGTCAATTGGCTAAAAAAAGTGTTTCTCTTTGTATCCTCATAATGTGCTATCATTTCCTCCATAAAAATTAACCAAGTGACAATTTTTTTACAGGAAAAAAGCCATCGATACCATAAAAATGTATTTTTTTTCTAAATATAAAGTTGCAATGTGTACCTTTTGTGTGTTTTGCACATTATTGATATCAAAATATTGCTTCATCTGTAGTATCCATGTTACAGGATCCTTTCCATCAAACTTTCTCATATCGATATTTGGAATATGGTGGGTCTTCCATCCAACATTAGATTTTATGAAATCACGATTAATATTTATTTTGTTCTCATCATGAGTTTCCTTTACTATCTTTTCACCATTAGGAAACATTTCTTGTAACAACTTTGTCAAACCTTCCATGTCTGCTTTTAGATCATTCTTCATGTTTTACATTTTTTCTTCCATGTCATCCATCTTAGCTTCCATGCCATCCATTCCATTCTTCAAACCATCCATATTAGCTTCCACGCCTTTCTTCAAAACTTCCATTTCATTTTTTGTTACTCTTTGCGAGAGAGAAATTTGGTGCACTTTCTCTTGTAATTTTGATATGTCATGTTGCATTTCTTCATCTTCATAAGTCATAGTAGAGCTTTATGAAGGCTTAATGGGAATTGAATTATTTTTAGGGGGGATTTTAGAACCCAATACTGATATATATTCTACAATATTCCCTTGGAATGAATTCAAACTGACTCTTCAAACAAGACTTATGAAATTCGGAAAAAAATACACACCTTGTTCTCGCTTTTGAGGCGCTCGATATTGAAACTGAATTATCTCTGTGATTTAGGAACTTCCATATCTGAAATTTGGTCATGTAGTAGCCCTCTGAATATTCTTTTGAATGCCACAGGTTTGACCTAATTTGGATTCTTCAAGGCAAATTTATGCCCAATCTCCCCACAATGACCTAATTATGGACTAGTTCAGTAGAGCGAACTTGTACAGTGTACCACGTGTCACTGTTTCCTCCTTGAGCTCTCAAATTTATACAAAGGAAACTAAAATCCATGCAATTGCAGCCACTTTTTACAAAATTCCTATCCGATGCTCAGAGAGAGAGAGTTATGATGATTTTCCCACGGTCACCTCTTTGAGATGAAATTCAGGAGCCTGAAAAAACCCTAAATTCCACAGATCATATCTCTGAGAATATTGCGAACCAAGATCTAAAATTTTTACACGACGTTCCTCAGGATTTAGAATTCTCTCTATAAATATTTCAACTTTTTAACCTTCATAGAAAAATATTTATAGGGAAAATGCCACGATGACTTGTTTATGTGAAATTCAGGAGCCTGAAAAAAACCTTGACTTCCACAGATGATATCTCCGAAAATATTGTGAACCAAGATTTGAAATATTTACATGTCATTCCTCATGATTTCGGCTTCACTCTGTAAAATTTTTAGCTTCTGAACCTTCGTAGAAATTTTTTATAGTGAAAATGCCACAATGATCTATTTGGAGCAGCAAAACCCTAGAATCCAAAGTTTTGATACCAAATTTTATGAAACCAACTCCAAAAATAGAATAAAATAGAGATCAACACCTTAGAAATAAGCCACTTCGAGGGGGAAACCTCCTTTACATTACATAAATGAACTATTCTTGGATGATACAAATGAAAAAACCTCCTTCTATATATAGGAGTCCATGGGGTCAAAATATAATCCTAGCCGACCTAACAATAATAATGTAAGGGAAGAATAATAACAATATTGGGGTTACAGGGGTACAACAATAACAATAAGTGGGCTACACTAACAACAATAAGGGACTACACTAGTAATATAGGGACCTAACAGTTTGGGTGGGGAAACTTCCTATTTGTCCGTGATTGACTCAATCATAGAATAATATCATATAAACGGATATATATATCATGATATATGTAATTACCCTTTTTTTTGGCATAAAATCAAATGGGTTTTGATAGGTTCTTGAGCCCTAATATCCCCCCCACACCGACACAGTCATAACTTCAGAAAAAAGTTGCTCGATTGACCATAGGGTTTTAACGTGAAACTCATTCATATGGATGAGGGTTTCTCCCCTAGCACAAGGTTGGGGGGCGAGAAGTTATTTCGATCAATTATTTGTTCAATTATTCAATAGCTTAATTACATATATAATACTTTCAAAATTACATATATAATAGTAGCATTTTTTGCTAAAACGTAATTATGTATATAATACATCATAATTACATATATAATTAGGGAAGAAATGCATAATTATAGATATAATATATGCAAGGACCAATGGAAAAAGGAAAAAGAGTAAATACATATATAATAAAGCATTGTCGAAGAAAATAATAAGAAAATCATAATTACATATATAATAAAGCATCGCTCGAACTAAGAGCTTTGACACAATGTTCACAAGAATCATCCTCTTTGGCATTGAAATCCACGTGGGGGAAAAAGGTAAAGAGGAATGGCCCCCTCCTAGAACAACAAAGTTACCGTAGGAACTTAATTGTTCCAAAGTCAAAATCTCTGGGAAGAGGGGTGTAATATCCCAAAATCAGGAAATTCTACACTATTGGGAATATCTTAAGATATTCCAAATGTGGAGTTACAACAATACATGAGCAAAAATGAAGTACTGCAACAAATTATCTCATAGAATGTGTCTTAGACACTCTTCCATTAGACTATGGACATATCAGCAAAAGTATGCCTTTATACACTATCTCCTAGTGGGGAAGAGCAGCAAATTGGACCATAAAAACGTTATTCCCAGGTGACTGCATGATAAAAAAGGGAAATAATAGTTTTTTCCCTTAGCATATAGATTAAGGACCTCAAATACAAAAGAGGATCAGAAATAAATCCCTTTTTATGTTAAACAGGTCTCCCGGCGTTACAATGCCTTAAAAACACCCAAATCCCATGAATTTGATTATGCAGAGAAGAATCAAGCATGTACAACGTTATATTATGAGGTTTCTACAAAATTTAAATATAAGAACATAGATCTGGAGATTAATGGCACAATATGATAAGAAAACAGAGATCTGGCCTCCTTATTGCATTATAGAGATAACCCGACAAGGGTTTCTTGAGACACATGTACAAGAAAGAGCAGATCTGATTTATTTAGCTCAGAAATAATGTAGTATCACTCCAAAATTACATTAATGTAGTTGAATAATACAAAGAGGGATAAATATCCCTTCCTCTAGCTTTCCGGAAGAAGGGTTGGCCCTTCCCCTAAGAAACTAGCTCCAAAAGAAGGGTTAAAACCCTGCTGTAGCAATTCTCTGGAAAATGACACAGTTCCTACAAGGGACTGCGCTGTAGGAGAGAAGATTTTCTTTGGCCTACTTCCAAGATGTGAAATGAGCTTATAAATCTCCTTTACTGATCTCTCAAGAGAAGGAAGGCACCCTCTACTTAGAAAAAGACCCAAGAGTGGAATGATCAATCTTCCACTGCAACACCCTGCAACACAGCACTACACTGCTACAGAAATAACACTGTGATTGAATATTGCTGCTTGGCCTCAAGCCTGTATGTGGAAAAAATCATTACAATACTCTCCCAAGAGGCCTCTCAATGGAAGAGGTGGGATTCCCGCTTGGGAACACCCGGTGCTCAACATCACTGCAACCCTACTAAACAGCAAGAGGAGGCCAAGAGTCTAAACAGACCAAATAATAATATCACATAACATGAATGGAAAATGCTTCCATTCTCATCATATATAGCAAGTGAACCTCTTATCATGGGGTCCCATCCACATTTTCCTCCAAGCTCATGCAAGTTGTCCTCCACTAAATCTGCACTGTTCCTCAAGGAGGTTCAATGTATCTAGACATCATGTGTTGAATTGGTCAAAGATGACTGAATCAACATGATATCTCCCTTGTTCACACCTAAATGTGCTCCTTTTAGCTTCTTATTCTTCCTCTTTTCATATGAGGAATGTTATTCTTCCTGTCAATGGGCCTCCCTACCCATTTATTCATTTATCTAAAGATAAAATCAACTATAATATTCCACTTAGATGATGTCTAAATTTTGGGAATATTACAGTCCTTCCCCTCCAAAATTTTTCTTGTCCTCAAGAAACTGCAAAGGTAGAGGAAAATTTCTCCCTCCTTCTTCTTGTGGCCTCCTCATCAATAGAACCCACCATATCTTAGCAACAAATCCTCCCAAGTGTGTAAGAACATGAGGAAGTGGAGGGTGCAAGTGGAAATATCCTTGTTGTTCAATGGCCTCCTCAAGGTAGGAGTGATGACCAACATGGGGAATATTATTCCCAATGAGTGATTCCATCACCCATGCTATCATCCAAATTAAAAAATCATCAACCCCTTGTTTGTACAATGTAGTGGGATTGCATGGAGAGATTAGTTTTCATTCCTTCATTTGTTTCTCTCTCCATTTATGATAAGTGTGGGGCTATTTATGTCTTTGGGCTGAAACAATATGGCCTCCAAGAATGGCCCAAGCTACACCATCAAATAATCCAGCCATGAAGTGCCTCCTCCAAGCACTCAAGTCCTTCAAATGACTCACTCCATATGAAGAAAAGAGTTGTGATGTGGCAATCATGGTTTTCCCATTGCTCCTCCTGAAACATACAACATGAATAGTAGGGAGAATCATACTCCCAATGGGCATCTCCATATCATATCCCACTCTCCAAACAAAGCTCCCCATGAACATAGAGACATCAGCAATATATGGAAGCAAAAACAATTGAAAACAAGCTATCACATGACAACCGGAAAGTGGATCATAGTTCCTCTCATGGAACCAGCGCAGTGCATCCTTTGCCTGCATCAAACCAAAAAATAACAAGTGCTTTTCCAGCCACTTGTTTGCTGCCACAATCATTTTACAAGACAACATCATGAAAGTACAAAGTGGTGTCAATGGTGCACACCAAAAATCATGTGGCTTCCCCCACAAACAACCAATGAGATAGCCAATCTCAATGCTACAAAAGGCTGCAAGTACATTATTATACGATATGCAAGAAGGAATGATCCTCCTTGGTAAAATATGCTACTCATATAAAGTAGAGAAAGGCAAATCATAATGCAAATGTATACCTCCTCTACCATGTACCTCAGTCCTTGAGCTGAAATGGCTCAAGTGAAAATGCTCCCTCACTCCCAATGAGTAGGAAGGTGGCTATGACATCCTCTCTATCACCATCCAAGCTATGCATCTCTCCATATGCTGAAATATGTCATGCTGAATTCCCTCCCAAATGAACTCCTTTGCCAAGGAAATATATGCATCAAAATGCATGGAAAAGAAGTCCTCATGTGCTACATGTAGCAACTCCTCCTTGAGCTTAGAAGCTCTAGTCAAGAATAATTTTCCATAAGAATAGATGGCCATATCATCCACCATATATCTGTCATCTCCATCAGGGCCATCAAGAATCATGCAAGCACCAAGATCCTTGGAGTACTCTACCAAGAGTTGGGACCTCCAATATGGATCAATCCTCCCGAGAGACAGCGTTGGTGATATGGCATGTGAAGCTCTCCTCATGCTACTGCATACTACTTTGACACCCCCCATGCTAAATTTCTCCTCCAAAATCTTCACCTCTCAAAAATCCAAGAGCGGTGAATCTAAAGACAAGATGTCTTTCATCAATGCTAGATCTGGTGGCCTCCCAGGTGGAATGCCTCCATGTAGTGAGACATCAATGTCAAGAGTGGACTGTACATATGGTTGGGAAACCTTGCCCTTGGATTCACAACGCAGTACAGTCTGCCTCCTGTTTGCATTAGCTCTCTGAAATAGAGAAGGGTGTGTGCCTCTCATCAAATGATGCTGCCCTTTCTTCCTACCTTCTCCTTCCATCTGCAAATGCTTCACAATCATGCTGCTCATTGATTGTGCTTTGAACTCCATGTATGAGATCCTGGGGAACTTCTTGCAAGGATACAAGAATCCCTCCTGCTGGAACATGTGCCCCTCCTTCTTCTACATGAGGTACTCGATGTGCTCTATATGTGACAACGTTGTTGCCCTCATCTTCATCAATGTGTATGGGAAACCCTCCAATAATTGGATCCTCTTGTGAAAAAGAGATCCCCATGCCCTCTTGTTTAGGAATATGAGATAGAGGTTTTTCCTCTAACAATAGATGATGCAAGATGTCAGCTTCTCCCATGGTTTTTTGAAGTGGAGTGAGGTCTATAGTTTCCTCCATTACATGCAAGGGTTTTGTTTTCTCAAGTTTCTCTTGCTCCAATAAATGTGTTTCACGAAGTTTCCCATCAAACCTTCCCACCAATGTTTTAATGAATCTTGCATAAGAGGAAGTATTTACATTTTTTAAATAACAAGATTCAAAAATCTACCATGCATAAGCCTTACCTCCAAAATTCAGCGCTGCTACTCTGACGGCTTCACTTTTAGAAATTTGATGCCGCTGCAAAAAGGTGTCTAGCTCTTCCACCCAAGCCTGGCTGAACATGTAGGTGAACCATCAAAGGTAGACAAAAAAAAATTGTCCATATTCTACTGCTTGCTTCTTCTCACCTGGATCTTGCAAAAATCTTGGAAAGTGGTATGATATCTAAACCTCTCAGTTTGAGATTCATACTCCTACAAAAAATCACTAAGAGTTTCCCTCTTAGGCATTCTCCCTCCCTTCATCCATCTCATGATAGATCTGGGAATTTGACTGCGCTGTGCATCATGGAGTGTAGCTGCATGCTCACAATCACCATATGAAAATCTAGATCTAGCTCTAGATCCAAACTCTCCTGGAGATTCCATATCCATCCTTATTTTCTTCAGATCTTCTTGAAAGCTTTGTATCGATCTTGGAAGAAGCTTTGTAAGCCTGTCTTCCTTTCTTCCTCCACATAATGGAGTATCCTCTTTTCTGTACATATCCCCTTCTGTAGATGGCATAATGGCCGAAAATCCACAGGCTATGCAAAGAAAGAAGCTCTGATACCACTGTAATATCCCAAAATTGGGAAATTCTACACTATTGGGAATATCTTAAGATATTCCAAATGTGGAGTTACATCAATACATGAGCAAAAATCAAGTACTGTAGAAAATTATCTCATAAAATGTGTCTTAGACACTCTTCCATCAGATTATGGACATATCAGCAAAAGTGTGCCTTTATACACTATCTCCTAGTGGGGAAAAGCAGCAAATTGGACCATAAAAAAGTTATTCCCAGGTGAATGTGTGATAAAAAGGGAAATAATGGTTTGGTCCCTTATAATATATATTGAGGACCTCACATACAAAACAGGATCATAAATAAATCCCTTTTGATATGTGAAACAGGTCTCCTGGCCTTACAATGCCTTAAAAACACCCAAATCCCATGACTTTGATTATGCAAAGAAGAGTGAAGCATGTACAACATTATATTATGAGGGTTTCTACAAAATTTCAATAGAATAACATATATCTAGATATTAATGGCACAATATGCTAAGAAAACAAAGATCTGGCCTCCTTATTGCATTATAGAGATAACCTAGCAAGGGTTTCTTGAGACACATATACAAGAAAGAGCAGATCTGATTTATTCAGCTTAGAAATAATGTAGTCTCACTGAAACATGACATTAATGTGGCTGAATAATACAAATAGGGATAAATTTCCCTTCCTCTAGCTTTCTAGAAAAAGGGTTGGCCCTTCCCCTAAGAAACTAGCTCCAAAACAAGGGTTAAAACCCTGCTGCAACAAATCTCTGGAAAATGATGCAGTTCCTGCAAGGGAATATGCTGTAGGAGACCAGAGGTTCTTTGGCCTACTACCAAGATATGAAATGAGCTCAAAAATCTCCTTTTGTGATATCTCAAGAGAAGGAAGGCACCCTCTACTGAGAAACAGACCCGAGAGTGGAATGATCAATATTCCACTGCAACACCCTGCAACACATCACTACAATGATATAGAAATAAGACTGTGACTGAAGATTGATACTTGGAATCAAGCCTGGATGTGGAACAAATCAGTACAATACTCTCCCAAGAGGCCTCTCAAGGGAAGAGGTGGGATTCCCGCTTGGGAACACCCGGTGCTCAACAACACTGCAACCTTGCTAAACAACAATAGGAGGCCAAGAGTCTAAACAAAAAAAATAACAATATCACATAAAATGAATGGAAAAGGCTTCCATCCTCTTCATATATAGCAAGTGAAACTCTTCTCATGGGGTCCCATCCACATTTACCTCCATGCTCATGCAAGTTGTCCTCCACTAAATCTGCACTGTTCCTCAAGGAGATGCAATGTATCTAGACAACATGTGTTGACTTGGTCAAAGATGACTGAATCAACATGATATCTTCCTTGTTCACACCTAAATGTGCTCCTTTTAACTTCTTATTCTTCCTCTTTTCATATGAGGAATGTTATTCTTCCTGTCAATGGGCCTCCCTACCCATTTATTCATTTATCTAAAGATAAAATCAACTATAATATTCCACTTAGATGAGGTCTAAATTTTGGGAATATTACAAGGGGAAAGAGAGTCTACCCTCCCAACTAGATCTTTGGGGTAACTTCATGAGAGGGAACCACTAGAGAAATTGATTGGTCAGTTTGTCGATCGGTTGGAGATATCTTCGAATTGAAATATACCCCTACCTCTCCCCAAAAAGTGTGCAAGTGAGAGGCTTGAGGCTCTACAAGGAAGGCGATCAATCATGCAACCATCTTCTTGAAACTAACATCCACCTTACTAATAAATGCATGCATCTCACCCTCTAACATAAGCAGTAATATCAGCATGGCACAAGAGACAACATGGGGCCGTCAAATCACCTCTACCAACATAGGTCACCATAAATATACAAAGAATCATACCTTTATATAAAAATATAGCAAGGCCAAGGAAAATGATATTAGTGAAGCAGACATAGCGGTAATAAATCTCACCAATACCACCCATCCTCAGGACTATAAGAGAAAGCTAAATTCCACCAAAGAGTGAGCACAAAGAAACCTTGTATCACATCTAGGAACCCCCATGATGACCCCCAAAATTAGGGGCATAAGGACTAAGGATAATGCATAATGAGAGATGATTTTGATTGATGCACAAAGATTTCGATTGAATCTTCACAAGAAGAGGAATTATTCAAGGAAAAGGAAGTATGATTCATATGATGTCGAGACCAAACAGGAAGAGGGTGTGGCTGCGTATCTTGAGGGTACTATGCCGCAAAGTCCATGATTCGCACATAGTGGATTTCAATGCATTGGTTGTGGCTTACACTTTTTTAGTTCAAACAAACGGTGGGAGGGAGGTGGAATGTGGATGGGTTTAGGGTTCCAACGATTGAGCTAGATTATTCATGGATTGAAATCCATTCAATCAGTAAGTAAAAAGGTCAAGTTGCTTTCCTGTATATTAGCTTTGGTATGGAGAGTCTATCTAAGTGGTTAATACCATCCCTAGGCATGGAAATCAGTCAATTATGAGTTGAAAGCACTGAGTGAGTAGAGCTTCACCCCTGGCTGATAGTAACCTATCAAGATTGGTTAGGATGTTTCCCACACCCCTGGTTGAGTGAAGGAGCATCATCTGGACAATCCAAAGTTGTCTATTCTAGTGTCTCCAGAAAGAACTGTGTTGGCTTAGGAAATAACTCTATTGGTTGGGCTACTAGCTAGCCTTCTCTAGTTGACACTTGCCATCCTATTGAACCCCTTGTAGGAGGAAGTAGTGATTCTTTCTTGTCATCATACATTTTGATATGCATCATGTTATGTATTTACTACTAGATAATCCCGTTAGCTATCATCATTGAATGGACCAAATTCTAGAAAATCCCTTGAAAGCTAAAATCCCCTTAATATTTTTTGTGTTGGTTAATAGTTGCTTATCATACTCCCATCTAACAAGTTTTTCAAGAGAAGATAAACTAGATCAAAAGTTATGAAATCTAAGAAGACATGTTACTCCTTTCAACTTATTATATACATATTCTTTATTATCCCAATACAGAACCATGTTCTCCATGGCACTGACTTTGTTTGCACTAGCTTAGCCAATTTCTAATCCTGATTGTATGCATATTTTTCTAGTGACTGTCATTATTTTTCTGCTCTGACACAGTTGAAGAATGCAAGAAAAGAAACAATTTTTAGCGTAGGTCACCCATTATTTTTTTGTTTTTGTTATCAAAATATGTCTTATATTTAAAGAAAAGTATCTACAAACAACAAATAAAAATGTGGAAGCGTATATGCAATGGAGCTTATATCAGTATCCTCTTTTGTAAGACTAGCAATAAAGAAATAAAGTTTGTATATGTTAACGAATCTAAAGTTTGAACATATATTATCAATGATGCACCCTCAATTGACAACTTGTGATGTACCTCATCACACCACATGGAACAAAAAGTGGAATATTACTAACTTCTTGCTCAAAAATAAACTTTATCACTGCTAACATAAATTATCGACTAGGGCTAGTAAACTGATGAAGTGTGATGCACTATATGTGCCTAAGTATCCCTTTTTCTTACTTCGTTGTTTTTAGTGTTTTATTGATGTTTTTGGGTTTTTATGTTTGATTCTTAGCATGCTACTCTATGCTAAAAAGATGAAGTTAGATCTATGTCAAAAGGGAGAAAATGAAATGAATTAAAACAGAGTTTATTTGCAAGTTCTATTCCTAACTAGAAAATGATGAAAATAGGGAGTCCTAATCCATGGATATTACAGCTTCTAAATGAACATTCATGAAATTAAAAGTAACTCAAAACACTACAACTTAGTATGATTCATTTAGTTAGAGATTTGTTGGAAGAGCTTGTGAAAAAGATTAATTCTAATACAATGAGGATCTCCTAAAACATAAAAGGAAATGCTGAAGCAACTTATAACATTACAAATAAATCTCATTCATGAGTTAGAGGTTTATTGGAAGAGATTTTTGAAAGATATTAATCATAATGTGATAAGGATCTTCTATGAAGCAAAATAATCAATAACTCAAAATATTACAACTTAGTCTCATTCGTGAATTAGAGGTTTATTGGAAAAGCTTTTGAAAGAGACTAATTGCAGTATAATGAGGATCTTCTTTTTAACTAAATAACAGAAAATGAAATGATAATAACTCAGAATATCACAATTGAATCCCATTCATTTAATAGAGATGTATTGGAAGAGCTTGAGAAAGAGACTAACTGCAATATCATGAGGATCCTTTATCTAAGCAAATGACATGAAAAATAATGCTAAAAACTATGATTTCAGAAAGCAATATAAGTAAGGAAATATGAAAAAACAGAATTGAAAATGAATTATCTAGAAAACATGTAAAACCTCCTCAAATAGCAGGGGCCCTCTGCTACCAATTCAGTGTAATCCTTAGCTCCTTGAAGATGTGATCAAAACAACATCAAAGAACTTTTTTATTGATAAAATCTCAAATCTACATCCCATTCCATCTTAAGCTTTGTTACAAAACAATCTCTAATCCTTTCTCTTCTTCTCCTATTTTTCACTACCCTTGATAGGAAAAAGCTTCCCTTATTTATACAAAAATATGAGAAGTTATCTCATTAATGAGAGTCCATGAATCTCTCCCTCTATCTCTAGAGTTACAATCAAAATAGGAAATGATAAGACACATGTCTTTTTAGAGTTTCAATGCAAATAAGAAATGAGACACATATCTTCTTAGATTTTCAATACAAAAAGGAAATGAGACACATGTCTTCATGATCCCATGATCTTCTCCACTCAAATTCGAATTTGGTTTTGGGAGGCCACATAAAGGTCTTTTAGAAGCTTCCTTTTGACCTACATGTTAGTATGAATCTTTCGTCGTAAAAGATCACTTTAGCTACGCATAACAAATAGCCCTAACATCGATTATGGCTGCAAAATACCTTTAGGATTGCTGCATAAATTCAGATCTAAGCACAAAATATATTAAGCAGATAAAGAATAACATAGCTCCATAGATCCAATGAACAAGACAAGAAGAATGTATATGAAAGAATTTTGTATTATATTAAAGAATGGGGCACCTGAGAGGAAAACAAGAAAGGTGTTTTCCGGTTCTCCTCAGTGGGATGGGTTCTTGGAAGTCCTCAGTGTTTCAGATCTAGCATTTCTCTCTCTTATGGATGTGGAAAAGCAAACATAGAACTCAATGGGAGTTCATAAAGCAAAATGGAAAATGGTGACCAAGAGAAGATCTAGAGTGATCTAATGCAATGAAGGTCACTAATGAATGGGGAAAACCCCCCTATTTATAACAAAATATTGGGGCGGTCTAGAACTCGGTGCATGAATAAAATATTATTAATCGAATTCTAGAAGCACCTTTTAGGAATATTTTATTATATTTGTTGGAGGGAAAATGATTCTTGACTTGGGTCAATTCCTTTATTTATAAATAATAAATAAATAAATGATTTATTTATCATTTTAGGGGAATGATGGGAATAAATAATGGTTTATTTGATTATTTATGGATGATATAGTCAAATTTAACTAAGAATATTATTTAAATAATGATTTAAATAACTTGTTCTTAGGAAATAATTAAATAAATAAAGATTTATTTAATTAATTTCTTTGTTTTGGGTTAAATATGACCAAATAAGTTATTTTATGTGGTAAAAGCAATTTTACTTGGGGTAAAATTGGTCTTACATGGTGTACTTGGGTTCATCTAATAATAATAGGTTAGATGACCAAAAAAATGGTGTAACAGATTGCCCCCCAACGTACGAGTGTTAGGAGCAAATCGTATGACCAAAGTACATTGTAAGAACTCAATCACCAGATAGCAAAAGGGAAGCGAGAGAGAGAAGTGTAATGGTGTCTGAGGTGTTAAAGTACTAGACCCTGAGGAGACAAGACTTACAGGTGCAACAAGTCTCTATGAAGTGGTACCTGTGCTAAAGGCGGCGGGGGAGGCATACCTATGCCCGCCGAGACAAAGTACAAAGAATAAGGCGCCCGAAAAACCACGGAACGCAATAAGTACAAAGAATAAGGCGCCCGGAAAACCATAGAATGCAATAATGAAGCATGTGCTGGCCTAAACATGAGCCAGATAAAGATGATGAATCTCACATACATGCGATGCCTAGAATAGTCGTAAGGACTTATGCAAAAATATGGTAGTACATGAGATATAAATACACCTAAGTGCCCCCTACACGCGGGGAAGTGCTCGCAAAATCTAACTGATACGTGCAAATCGAAGAGGCGTTGCAAGTGGAGGAGGCCGATATCATCAAATGAGAGGAGCTGCATCAAGGGCTGAAATGAAGTCATCTGGGCATGTGGGGGGATACCTGCAGGGCCACCCCCTCATGAGGGTTGAGACATCTCACACATGCCCGGGAATCACCAATAGCTGCGACTGTGTCACTGGACCATCAAGTGTATATATCACGATCATGCTAGGAAGAGATCGAACCAATGTATACTGCCCCCTAGACCTAGCTTCTGGAGTACATGAGCTGATGACGACAGTAGGAGGTTCGCCATAGGTGAGGCAATAAGGGAACCCCAACTAAGGCACGGGGAAAATAGTAGAGCGACGACCAAGTAGACACTAATGATGATGATGGAATGAGAGAAATGGAGGAGCAGTTGGACGACTTCCCTTGTTAGAGCATAAAGTGTATGAATGGCTTGGCAGCGACTCACACAATATTATGAGGGATAGTGGACAGGGGTACTAAAGGCCATGATGTGGGTCATGAGAGAGGGACCAAGCAGGAAAGGATGGAGGACTATGGCGGGGTACAAAGGGACTCGGGAAAGTCTCCATGAATGTGTTGGTGACTCGACTCGCATGCTATAAACAAGGGCGACTCGATGGTGCTGCCTCATAGTACGGGTCCAATGGGGAACCATAAAAGCATGAGTACAATAGGGTAGCTCATGAAGAAAATCAACAAGAACGAATATGAGTAAGGAGGCAAAGTGGTGCCCCAAGTACAAGTGTCATAAGTGAAGAAATTCGGTTTTGAGAACAGGTGAATAGACCCTTCATGGACAAAATGTGTCCTGGTAAAGTATCAAAACATAAAAAACTGACAAATACCCATTTGAGTGCTCGGTGAGAGCTTTCCAACGGTGCAGTTGGTGTGTCAAACGGGGCTACGGTTTGGTCGCAGCGGGCGAAAGAAAAAACAGGGGTTTTCTTCTAATAGGGCGTTTTCCCTCCAAAATCATTCATTTGCTTATGTAGCTGTGGTGAACGTGGAGAGGAGAGAAGGCCCTAAATCTTGCGGCGATCATAACATACAAACCGACCGTTGGAATTGTGATCCGTCAGTTGCAGGTGAGAGGCCTAATCTTAAGCTTTGTTTTTGATGGATTCAAATTGCAGATTAGGGCTTTAAATCTCAGTAACTGCCCCTATTTCTTCCTCACGACCGGGTCGCACTTTTTGGGGCAAAAAATGCGACTTGGGACGTAGGTTTGGGCTTGAAAAGTGCGACCTGGCCCAGGTTTTTGCTGAATAGTGCGACCTGTGAGAGGGGGCTGATTTCAGTGCTGTTTTGGGCTGAGATTTAGTTGTGGTGTGAATAGATGCAGTTTTGTGGAGCTGTGGACTGACAAAATGATGTTTTTGTGCAGATATGGCAGATATATTGATCAAATGGAGAGAGAGAGACTTAGGTACATTACGGACGAAGATCCAGGTGGATCAGGGTGTCCATCGTGTATTGGCTAGGTATAGGGTGCTGAAATTTTTGGAGAACCCTTTGATGAGGGCTGGACAGCCCTTGTTGGCCCGTATTATCAGTTACTGGGATCCAGATCAAGAGGTGTTTGTAGTGCAGGGGCACAGGATCGAGCTGACGGTCCAGGATTTGTATTTCTTGACTGGTCTCCCACCATTAGGGATGGTGGGAAATACGCATCCAGTGTTACCACGTGGGTGTAACATTATGGAGTTTGTTGAGCGACATTGTCGACCAGGGGTCCGAGTCAAAGGGACGCGAATATCCATTGGTGATCTAGAGAGGTTGGAGACCCGGGCAGTGGCCGCAGCAGTGTTACGGGTCTTGGGTAGCCAGGCGTTTCACCACATCACTGGAGGGCAGATGATGATGGTGGAGAGTGTGCTGAGTGGGACCTACTATAGGTGGGCCCAGATGATGTTGGTGTCGGTGAAACGACAGCTGTCACTATGTAAGCGGCGAGTGAATCATGATTATGCCTATGGGACGATGTTGCGCTCTTTCTTCTTTGAGAAGATCTCGACCTTACGACCTCGTGTACAGTTGCTTAATGGGGGTTTGAGAGAGCCTCAGATGCATCGGTGGGGACGATTACTGTGTAGAGGAGGAGGAGGGGTAGTCGGACGGGTGTTCCGACCAAAGTTCTTCGCCCATTGGGATCAGATGCCACTATACATAGACGACTATCCCTATAGTGGGATGAGTTATTGGGGAGATCCGGACTTGCCGCTTCCACCTGGGCGAGTGTGGGGGCCCGATGGTAAGGGACAAGCAACTAATCTGTAATGTGCATTTTAGAGTTTTGTGACTAGTATGCATGGTACTAATCGTTATATGTTTTGGAATCCAGATATAGCTCCGGTAAAATCGGCCGGATATATGGGACAACCTGCAGCGACGGGAGCTACTGGGGCAAGTGGATCAAGGATGGCGTAGAGAGAGGATATGGCTGCTCTGGTGGAGGACATTCGTCGTAGATGTGAGGGGCTGCTGACCGGTGTATCGGAGCGTGGTTGGCAGGATTTAGATGACCGGTACATAGAGTTATGTATTGGCTACCCTCGGAGTGGTGAGGTATCATGCGACGCATGGCGATGGTCGGTCAGGCTGTGCGTGATCTACGAGTTGTGGGAGCAGAACCATTGGCTTAGGATCCTCTAGAGATTGATTAGATGTAGGGCAGGTGGTGCCCCCCAGTGTCGATGTAGGGGTGAGTGGTGCCCCCCATATTTGTAGTTTTGTTATTGTAACATGCTATGGGCATGTAGTATGTTTCAGAGTAGATGGACTCTAAAAAAATGTGTTATATAATATATGTGATGTATATGTATTTGGTTGATGGTGTTAAATGTTATTTTGTTGTGTGTGATATATGCTAGTCTAGAACATGGTTTGTGATTTTATCTACGTATTGATTTTGATCTCTAGGTATATGGCTAAATGTAATGAATCTAAATTCACGTATCAAAAGTTGCACTCATAAATATTGTCTAAACAGGATAGGGTTATGCACACGATAGACACCATTAATTTGTAAGACGAGAAGCAGGGAATCTAAATGGACATGCAGATGGAAGATGTGATGAGAGAGAGCATCGGTTAAGAGACCACGAACTACATCGTATTTGGCCTGATTATTGGTGGCTTGACCAATGCAGACCCCATTTACAATAACAAGGGTATGCAAGGGGGTAGAAATGGCCCAGGTGGCTGAGGCAAGGTTTCGAGAATAGCGACTGGCGCCATCGGCATAACCAAGGTAATGAGTGGACGAGAGGGTCGAGGGAATATCATCACAAGATGAGAAAAGGGAGGAAAAGCGGGGACGCATGTTGCAAAGTACATCATAGATACGGATGGGAGTATCGGGATGATGGGAAGGCAAGGAAAGGTGGTGGAAACCACAAGAGGCTGCAAAGCTACCTAGATCATCAGTAGAGGAAGAAAGGTGCACATATGGGTCATTAGGGGAAATGACAGAAGAACAAGTAAAAAGATGGTCGAAACACAAAGAGCCAGAAAAAGTGGCAGAAGGGGGATCAAGCGAAACAGACGGAGTGGATTCAGAGGGGATGTACTCCGAAGGGTGTGCGGATGATGATAGGTATAAGAGAGGAGTAGCAGACTCGGACATCTCAACATCAGGGGGAGGGATGTCAATGGTAGCCGGGGGATCCTCAAGTAAACTTGACGCATACTGAGCAAGGATGGGCGAGGCGGATTGATTTTGTTCAACTTCGTACTTGCGGATGACCTCTAAAGAGGCTCGGTAATGCGTGAGGTGAGGGAAATGGTGGGAAGAATGGCCATGGACACCACACAGAGCACAGGGTTTGTTGATGCGAAGAGTCTTTGGGTTCTTGGCTACGGATGAGGAAGAAACAGAGGTGTTAGGGACCCTAGATTCAGGGAACGCGACTTTAACCATGGGTTGAATACGGGGCAACTCAGGACAAATATGGGTGGGATGACCAATATCATCACAAAAGGCACAAGGCTTGGCGGGTTGGGGAGGGGTAGGGTCAGGTGCGGTGGCCTTGTAATTGGATGCCCCCTTGTGAGTTTTTCGTTTCTTGCCGGTAGCTGTCGCAACATTAGGAGGGTTCTACGGGGGGACGAGGGGCACTGTGGTGGTGGAAGGAGCGATGGGGATAGGTTGTACTGGTGTCACAGCTATGTATGGTTTGGGGTGGCCTGGTGGGGTCTCGGTTGGAGGGGTGAGATACCAAACGAGAATTCCAAGGTTAAATTAGGAAGGGAAAGGGTGGCCATGACGGGGACCGAATAGACGCCGGGGGGGGGGGGGGAGGGGACCAAGGAAGGGTATCTGACCGGCGGGGTAGTGACCAGGGGGGATGGCTCCCATATGGTGGAGACCTGAGGGAACTGACTCAGGAGTGTAGGAAGGTTCCTGAGTGTGATGGGAAGGGCCAGGGGAAAAAGGTTCAGTTGACTGAAGCGAAGGGCTAGGAGCAGGAGGCGGTGGGTGAGATAGAGGTTGCTGACTAGCCGGAGGAGGCTGTGGAAGGATAGCCTGAGATGATTGCATCATGCAAACATTCGCTAAGCTGGGGTCAGAGACGGGAGGAGGGGGAGGACCAGGAAAATTTCCAAGCAAAGAGGAGTCTTTGTAGACGCCGGGGGAAACACTGGTCAACGAATCAATAGTTGGTTTATTGATGACAGTAGAGATGGTGGACTCAGGGGAGGTCTGAGATTTTGGTTCATGGTAGGTCAATTGGTCAATGGTGAAAATATTTCCATTATGAGGGAAAAACATCTTGCGGTGGACTGCAGACGGGACGGCTGACATGGCATAAGTGTAACTACGCCCCAAAAAGATGTTGTAGTCAAGATGGGTGTCGATAACTTCAACGTCGACACAAACAGTCTTGCTGGCAAGGATGATAGGATAGTTACGAAATAGGCCAATGGGCTGGGAGGCATGGCCATCCCAGGCACGAAGGGTGATGGTGGAAGGGGTCAGTTCAGGGGATTCGATTTGTTTCCAAACCGAAGCGGACATTATGCAGGTAGATGCCCCCTCATCAATAATACACTGAGAAACATTGGTGTTTCAGATTTTGACTGGGATTTGGAAAGAAAATGAAGGAGGAAGAGGGGGATGGTCTGACGGATGGGCGTCGAAAACAACCAAGTGGTCATCAGCAGGATCTACAACGCCCACGACAGATAGTAGAGCCCTCTTTTGAGAAGGACACGACTGGAGGAGTTCCAGTGTTGAAATGGCAGCAGGAGATTGGGCCAGATCATCTACTATGTTGTATGAATGGGCAGCCTGACCAGAGGCAGCATTTCGGCGTAATGGTCCCTTAGGAGGCTGGGGATGAACCTCGGCTTTGGGCAGAGGGAGTTGCAAGGGACAATTGGGTGTCGATAGAGGTTCTGTAGGACCTGACGATGGAGACTCAAAGACAGATGGAACAGGAGGTGTGGAATACTGACGGGACCGAGTTTGAAGGTTGAGGTCAACAGTGAGAGGTGGGTCAGAAGCCATCATGAGAATCTGGTAATCAGAGGAACCAGAAGGAGAAGGTTGAGTGGTTGCCGGGGCATGAGGTGGTTGAGTGGCCACGAATCCTTGTTGCGGGAAAGGATTGGTAAACGCAGCAGGTTGATAAGTAACGGGGGTGGGAGGGGTAGTAGGGGAGGAGTGTTGTCCCCGTACGGTGGCTTGAGAATTCCAAAGTTGCCACATTTGTGGTAATAAGGGACAATCGTGAGTGTAGTGACCATAAACACCGCAACATGAATAGGGATTATTGGTGCGAAGTGGCCTGTCCGGCTTGGGCTGAGAGCCTTGTGGCTGGTTAGCAGTGGTAGGGTCGATATTGGAGGGATTGGGTCCACGATTACCAGAAGCGGATTGAGTGCCTCTTCTCCTTCTTTGAGAAGAAGGAGAATTAAGTGTCCCCTGCTGTGCAAATACTTGCCCTGGAGGGGGTAGTAAGTGCGGTTATGGGGGCAGAGAAGGTAAGGGAGTGGGAGGTCCAAATGCTGGAGGAGCCGGGACACCAGGTTGCAGATAAGGATAAGGAGTAGGGTGGGCAGTAGGAAGGTAAGCAGGGGGGTGGGAAAAAGGAGGAGGCGTGCCGTAGCCTGAATACATGCTTCTTGGAGGGGAAAAAACGCTGGAGGGGCTGGCCCCTAGAGGAAAACCATGGCTCGGAGGGGGTTGGGCAGAGGTATGTGATAGGGCTCCAACGATACCGTCGGCAGAATGAGATGCCCCCGAGGCATTAGGGCCACTGGGTTTGGGAAGGTCAGGAAGGACGGTATAAACATAACCAGATTGGGCGTAGATAAGGTCATACTTCAAGGTGATTTGGAGGGCGACTTCTTCGGTTTGGGGGAAATGGGATGCGACATCTTTGCCAATGGGAGGTAAGAGAGAGCGAAGGAACCAGTCCATGTAAACCCAATCTTCAAAGGGGGGAGCGTGGCACAAGCTCCGTCTTCGCCGCCATTCCTGGACATGAGCAGAAAGGCGGGTCGAAGAGGATTGATGGAAAGAGGTTAAAAGCTCGGTACCAGTGTCGTATCAGAGGGGGAGTTGGAAGTAGGATAAAAAGGCTTGGGAAATGGTCGCAAAAGTGGTATGGGAGGAGGTGGCCTGTTCAACATACCATTTAGAAGCGTCGCCTGTAAGCGTGCGTTGGAACAATCTAAGATGGATGGAGTCATCGGTGATGGAATTAGAGGAGCACCACATGTGGAAAGATCAGATATGGTTAGAGGGATCTTCGCTAGCAAGGCCTTCGAACTTGGGAATGTCGGAGGGGAGCTTGGTTGGCATAGTAGGCCAACTCACATCGTGGTGAATGGGATCATTGATCAGCTTATTGAAGTCGGGGAGACTAAGGCTAGCCATATAAGGGAGTAATGGGGCAGTCAAGGTAGGTCCCGTAGTGGTTCCACTAGAAATGGACTCGATGGTAGAACTGGGGTTAGGGCTAGGTCCGGAACTAGACATGGTGAAGGGAAAAGAGGGGGAACCAGAAGTAGGGGGAGAACCCGAACAATCAGAAGAGGAGTCGGAGTGCGGACTCAGGGGAAGAATGACTCGTTGACAACGGAAAGGAGGAAGTCGTCCAAGCGGAAACTGAGGATGAAGGCCAAGAAGTCTCTGGGAGCGGTGCCTTGGGGGCGAAATGATGACAGGAAGAAGATAAACCGACGAGGGCAGGTTGGACAAAATCAAGTGAGGTCAAGGGAAGAGAGGTCCAGTGACAATTGATTTTAAAGTCTTTTCCAGGTGGTGTTAACCAGGCGCTTCTTCGCTTAGGGTCAGTGTGTGGCGTGCGTTAATTTAGTAGACATGGTGAAAGTGACAGGGGGAGAACTAGGAGGGGGAGAACTGAACAATCAGAGGAAGAGTCAGAGTGCGGACTCAGGGAAAGACTTACTCGATGACGACAGGAAGGAGGAAGTCGACCAAGTGGAAACTGAGGATGAAGGCCAAGAAGTCTTCGGGAGAGGCGCCTTGGGGGCGCAATGATGACGGGAAGAAGAAAACCGACAAGGGCAGGGAGGGACAAAATCAAGTGAGGTCAAGGGAAAAAAGGTGTAGTGACAATTGATTTTAAAGTCTTTTCCAGGCAGTGTTAACCAGGCACTTCTTCACTTACGGTCAGTGTGTGGCGTGCATTAATTTTAATTGTTTAAACCCAAACGTTTTGAGAGTAAAAAAAAAGTGTGCTACATAATGGAAAAGAAATCTGCAGTAAATAAAACTGAAAAAACAGAAAATTAACAACTAAAAATGCAGCGATCTAACCCAAGAAGGCGAGTCTCTCAAAACTAGTCGATAAGAGGGAAAACTAGGCAAAGCACGCAAAAAAGAGGCCAAAAGATCTAAGGTCCGGAGGGACTGGGATCTAAAGGGTAAGTCTGCTGAAAAGTGGTGCAGAGAACAGCAAAGAGGCAGAGGGAAGGTTGCTGCTAAAAAGGAGGAGATCAGCTAAAGATAGAAGAGACAAGGCAGTGGCCTTAGAAATGAACCCAAACAAAACGATATGAGGTGTTTTGAGAGGGAGAAGAGCTGATCTAAAGGGATCTGAAAATGAGGTATCAGATCTGAGAAAAATAGGGCTGAAACTCTGTAAATTCAGACTTCTAAAAACAAAAAAGGATTGCCCACAAAAATTGGAGTGGACTAGAGCCCTAAGCGGCAAGATTCCCTCTTATTTGAGTGGAGGAGATCAGAAACAGGTCCAAACGGGTAGAGACAGAGGCTGGAAAACCCTGACAGAAGCTTCAGACAAACCCAGAAAAAGTGCTGAAAAATTTGCAGAAAAAGTGCAGGTCGCAGGTTCTGACCTGTTTTCAGTCCAAGTCGCAGGTTTGGGGCAGAAAAGTGCGTCCTCATGCTCAGGTCACACTTTTTGGGCCGATAAGTGTGACCTGCAGATCCGGCTCTGTTGGCGGCAGATTTCAGAAAAAATTGTCGTCTCAGCTGCGGCTAATGTCTGTCACCTGCACAATGAGGCCAGAAACACACGGAAGTTAAAATTTTGACTGTTTAAGGGTTTTAGGGGTGAAAATCACCATAAAAATAGGAAAAAAAATGGAAGAGAAACCCTAGGGTCTGAAACAACTGGATATGCAGGAATAGATAAAACGTCAGCGGTCGCAAAAGAAAACCCGTGTGGAGTTGCCAATTGTTAGTATGAATCTTTCGTTTTAAAAGATCACTTTAGCTACGCATAACAAATAGCCCTAACATCAATTATGGCTGCAAAATACCTTTAATATTGCTGCACAAATTCAGATCTAAGAACAAAAGATATTAAGCAAATAAAAAATAACATAGCTCCATAGATCCAATGAACAAGACAAGAAGAATGTATATGAAAGAATTTTGTATTATATTAAAGAATGGGGCACCTGAGAGGAAAAAAAGAAAGGTGTTTTCCAGTTCTCCTCAGTGGGATGGGTTCTTGGAAGTCCTCAGTGTTTCAGATCTAGCATTTCTCTCTCCTATGGATGTGGAAAAGCAAACATAGAACTCAATGGGAGTTCACAAAGCAAAATGGAAAATGGTGACCAAGAGAAGATCCAGAGTGATCTAATGCAATGAAGGTGACTAATGGATGGGGAAAACCCCCCTATTTATAACAAAATATTGGGGTGGTCTAGAACTCGGTGCATGAATAAAATATTATTAATCGAATTCTAGAAGCACCTTTTAGGAATATTTTATTATATTTGTTGGAGGGAAAAGGATTCTTGACTTGGGTCAATTCCTTTATTTATAAATAATAAATAAATAAATGATTTATTTATCATTTCAGAATGACAGAATAAATAATGTTTTATAGATAGTTTAGTCAAATTTAACTAAGAATATTATTTAAATAATGATTTAAATAACGTTATGAAATAATTAAATAAATAAAGATTTATTTAATTAATTGCTTTGTTTTGGGTTAAATATGACCAAATAAGTTATTTTATGTGGTGAAATCAATTTTACTTGGGGTAAAATTGGTCTTACATGGT